>JADRCO010002427.1:0-13742 GCA_021464525.1 Rhizophagus sp. LPA8_4_AMF
GAAAAAAAGTGGATTCTGAATATTATTTTTGACTTTACATATGAATAAACAAAACTTTGCCGATCATATCCAAAAATGGATATCAAAATGAAAAAAGTCAAATAAATCAAAAACAGGATTCAAAACCCTACTCGGCGTTCTAAGTAAACTTGCAGAGCAGGCAAAAATACATTTAGTATGTATATTTAGAATGGTTGTATATATGGTGAAAAGATTTATTTAGGAAAAACAATTTTTTTCGAAGTCACGTGATTTCCCCCTGCTTTAGATGTCCTCCAAATTTGGCAATAAAATAATAATAGCACCTTAATTTTGCCAATGCCGATCTTTGCTTTTTATCATTACTGTGTCATTTGGCTACTTATAAAATTGGAAAATTTGTAAATTGTAAGAGTTTGAAATTATTGGTCTTAATTCTATTAAACATTTATAGCATGAACTAAACAAAAGACTTCAAAAATAATCTGTATACCTAAAGAACTTTCATAAAAAAATATTGTAAAAAAAGTGGAAAAGAATTCCATTCAAAACTTATATTAATTTTAATTGAGAACATATTATATCAAATTAAAGCATGCATTAAAAACAATAGATGGGCAACTATATACTAATTATTGTTAATAAAATGTAATTTTTATTGGTTAACCAGATACTTTTGGAGGGTTGTGTATATATAAATAATTATATATTTAAAGTAAAAAATATTGTTAAATTTAAAATATATAATTGAAAGAGTTATAAAAAAAGTTATAATCTATATAATTAAAAAAATTTGTAATGTTTAGATTACTTGTATAAATAAATTCTAAATTGTGTAACCTTCTATTGACCAGTTTATTACGTGACATTAAACAAATTCAAGTGAAATTTATATGCTGATCATATAATTCCAACCACTAATCCTGGTGTGAAGTCAACTAGTAATAGATTAAAATAGAAATATATATATAATATTATAAAAAATTTTGAATAAATACAATGTAATAATGATATTAAATATTTGAACAAGTTAAGAAATAATTTATCTAATAAAATAATTAATATCAAATAATACTAGAAAAATAAAAACTGTTAAAGTCTGTTGCATTTATCTACTCAATATATTTTTATTAAAAAAAATTGATTACAAAAAATAGCATATAAAAAATATATAACACTAAAATAAAATAAGCCATGTTACAAAGTGAAAAGTGATCATAATTAAAAATAGAAAAGTAGAGGGTAATCAGCAAAGTGATGTTAACAGATAAAAAGAAGGAAAATTTTATAAGTTAATACAAACTTAACTATTACAATACAATAAAATGTTCTTTATTAATATTTAAACAATTAAACAATGACAAAATAAATGAAATAAAAAAAGAGATTGAAAAGTTAAAAATTTAAAAAAAAAGAAACTAAAAGATATAAATTAAGATTTTTTTCAAATATTTTGAATAAAATAAAATAAATGAAAAAAGTGAAAAAAATGATAAGGGCAATAACACATATTACGTCATATTTAGTTTAATATAAACTTACCCCCTCCCCTCTTGTCAGATTTAACAGCCAATCAAATTATTATATTATATATTATATAATTTTATTAAGTGTAATATAAAATTTTAACTATTCCCCTCCCCTCTTTAATAATTACATAATAAGTGTTACTTTTCTAAGGATTATAAGATTAATGATTCACAAAAAAAAATTGATTTAAGTAATCATTTTGTACATGAAATATTAAGAGAAAGTATTGAAGAAAATGGAGATTATGAAAAAATAAAAAGAAAAATTAAGTTTGTAGAAAAAAAAAGCAAAAGATATTATATTATAATATTACATATAGGATCAAAAAAGAAAAAAAAAGCTATTAAACAATAGTATAAATAAATAGAATTGCAAATAAATATGATATATTAATATTAATATATTATTAAAAAATAGTTTGAGTAGTGAATTATATAAAATAGATATTTTAGAAATTATTAATGAAATTAATAAAGCTAATAAAAGTAAAAAAAAAGAAGTTAATAAGAAAAAGTGATGGTAAAGAAATAATGATTATTTTTATATTTAAATATAATGTATTAGCAATCAGAAGATAGAAAATTTTAAAGATATTAAGAAATATATAATACTGGAATAATATTGATAGAATTAAATTGATATATTTAATAATATACTAATAAATATAAAGAATTATTTAAATATATTAAGATACCAATAGAATTTATTGAAATAATTATTATTTTTTTTTTTTAACTAAAGCAACGCATTTATTGATAAAGATAGTACATAAAAAAGAGTTACATGTAAACATAATAAAGTTCATTACTTAACTAATCTTTATACATCAATAAACTATCCATTATCTCAAATAAGAGATCTCATGTATGCATTATCTTACTCTATTGTCTTATATGAGTGACTCATTAAGAAATCTAAGAATGCTTTTAGAGAATTTGCTTACTTTTAATAAAGATATCTATAGAAATTTTAACTATTATATGTAATTTTACCTTACTTTTTCTTGCAATTTTATTGGTTAATAATTGATCTAAAAGGAAAAAATCAAAATATACAGTGTAATATTTTCTTTTTATATATATAATTTATTTATATATATGGTCAACTCTCCATATAATCATCTCCCTTATAGTCACAATCATCTATATAGTCACCTTAGTTGAGTGTCCCAAATTTTTATATATAAAATCTATCTTATATAGTCCCATTTTGCATATAGTTACTATCACACCAATTTCTAAAAATCTTATAATAAAAAAGTATTACATATAGTTACATAATTAATTTGTAATGATAAAAAGTTATTCATTTTGTTTGGTAAATCAGTTCGTAACTGATATTAAATTGATCGAACTAGTTTTAGAAATGATTTACACATAAATTCACAATTTCATAATTAAATTTATAAAACACGAAATTGAGAATAACTTTTGATCTAGTGATCAGATTTTGATAAATTTTATATTATTAAATTTGTTTTATCAAGATGAATCTAATAGTAATAGAATTATCTCTATATGATTAATATTGACAGAGACATTACTCTAAAACCACAATAATTTTTAATTTTGGAAATACTAGTCAAAATAAGTCAATTTGGAATATGACAAATTGGCTAAAATTTGGCTGATCTGTGGCACAATTCAGATCAATTTAAAAATCAACTAAAAATTAACTGAAATTTGATATGATGATTTATGGTCGAATCTTTTCATATTATTGACATATCTTTATTTTCAAATTTATAAAAATGGATCAGCTATTAATTATTAAAGTTTAAATAAAGCATTCTAATTTTGGCAATTTAAAATAATGATTTCAAACTTTTCTTTAAAATTTTAATTTTCCTTTAGGAAATATAAAAATTGCCTGCCAAAACTGCTTTGATAATCTGCAGTTTGCAAATTTTATTCGATTTAGGTCAGATGATCGAATCAGATAATCTTTTTTTTACTTTAACTTGGATGAAGTAAAATAGTAAGTTTTTTAATTATTTTGGCAAATTTGTAATGTACGTTGTGAAGCTTTTTTTTATATAGGGACTTTAAAAAAAATTTGGAATTTTTATTTAAAAAAATGGGTTTAACATTTTTTTATATTATATATTGTAGAAAAAATTTTTTTTTATAGGGATTTCAGAACAGACATGAATTTCAAGTTCTAGGAGAATTTTGAAAAGAGAAATTTTGAAATAAAAAAAATTAAATTTTTTATTGTTTTGTAGGACTTCAGAACTTCAAGTTTCAGGTAAGTTTCAAAAAGAGAAATTTTGAAACTTAATTAAAAAAAAATTAATTTATTTTTATTATTTTTTGTAGGGACTTTAGACTCGATGATAACTTCAAGTTTCAGGTAAGTTTCAAAAAAAGAAATTTTGAAACTTAATTAAAAAAAAAATCAATTTATTTTTATTTTGTTTTTTGTAAGGACTTCAGATCTGACGTGAACTTCAAGTTCCAGATAAGTTTTGAAAAGAGAAATTTTAAAACTTAATTAAAAAAAATTATTTATTTTTATTTTATTTTTTGTAGAAACTTCAGAACTGATAAGAACTTCAAGTCCCAGGTAAGTTTCAAAAAGAGAAATTTTGAAACTTAATTAAAAAAATATTTTTTTTATTTTTTATTTTTATAGGAATTCCCTTTAGACAGATAAGTTTCAAAAACTTCAAAATCTCACTTTTTGTTTAAAGAAACGGTTTATTAATTGTTTCCTTACTTTTTTATAAAGTTTACCCTCAGTTAGATTCTGAGACAAGTTTAAACAAGTTTCGTACATTATGAAATTTTTTTAATTTTTTTAAAAGAAAATGTTATACTAACGTTTTTTTTTTTCTTTTGTAGAATTCAGGACAGATTTGAACATAAAAAAGTGAGTTTTGGAACGAGTTTAATATTATTACAAAATTTTGTTCTTTTTGAAAGAAACATTATACTAACGCTTCCTATTTATTTGTAAGTTCTGGGACAGATCTATGGTAAGTTTCGTAACTTCTTGTTATGAACTTTATTTTTTTTGAAGGAATCATTAAATTGACGTTTACTTTTTTTTGTAAGATTTGGGATGGGATCTACAGTAAGTTTTATAAGTTTTATTACAAAACTTTTTTCAATTTTTTTAAAAGAAGACGTTATACTAACGTTTCCCTTTTTTATCTTATAGGTTTAAGATGAATAGTGAAAATATTAAGGTGAGTTTCATAACAAAATGTTACAAAACTTTTTTTTAACTTTCTTTGGAAGGAAACGGTTTATTAACATTTCCTTTTATTTTGTAATGTTCAGATGGGCTTGGATAGATAAAATAGTAGTGAGTTTCATTTCATCATAAAATTTAAGGTTTTTTATTAAATTTTTTTTTATTTCATTTTTGTAGGGACTTTAACTTGAATACCAGATTCCCAAGTAAATTTTGAAAAAAATTCAAAACTTTTTATATATATATTGTAGGACGTCAACTTTGACTTAAATGCCAACATCTCTTCAATTAAATTTCAGGATGAGTTTCACAGCTTCCTGAGTGGTGGTTCAAAGGTAAAATTTAATTAGTTTTTTATTTTTATTTTAACGAACATTAACTAACGATTGTTCTTATTTTTTTGTAGATTCAAAATACTGAAGGTACTAGTCCTGTGATTTATTTTAAACATCAGGAAGTTTTGGGTGGGCGTATAATGTGTTGAACAACACCATGTGTTGCTTAACGCCAAAAAGTGTTGAGCAACGAACCTTTTGTCAACTGACACCATTTAAGAATGCGTAGAACAACACAAATTTAAGTGTAGAGCAACACATACAGTAAAACAACGATATTGAAAAATACGTATAACAACATTAATTTAGTGACATATGCATATATTTTTAGTTGAAAAATGCATAAAACAGTTGAAATACATGTTAATTAACACATTTATTAATATTAAAATACGATATAACAATATTATTTATTATAATATCATATGTTACAAATAGTATTATTTAATTAATCTATTTATTTAATCTACTATCTAATGTAAATTTATACAGTGTATAATAAAATATGTTTCAAATAGTAATTTAATTATCCCAATAGTCAATATCCAAATTTATAGTAAATTACTACGTGTCCAAAGACCAGAAAAGCTAAACTCTAAAGAAGAAAAATAGAAACGTTAGTATATGTTTCTAATTAAACATAATACAACATTCTTTTTTAATAACCAACTGAATCTAACACCTCAAAGATAATCTAAAAAAACAAAATAACAAAATGTTAATTAATATTTTGATAAATAAAATATTATACATATGTTTTAAAAACATACCAAGATTCACGTCTAGAGCCAAAAACTATCTAAAAAAAGAAAGAAATTGAAACGTTAGTAAATATTTTGATAAAATACAAAACCTATTTTTTTTAAAAAAAATGCATCAAAGCTCACGTTTAGAGGAAAAACTCTGTGACACTGTCTATTAAAGGCTTTCTCACTTATTTCAAAGTCTTTAATGTTTTGGTTGTGCTTGATCTTTCTAGCAAGATTGCGTTTACATACCCGTTAGGCTTTAATCACAGATTGCTTGACTTTAGGGTGCTGAAAACTATCTAAAAAAAATTATGTATGAAACGTTAGTAAATGTTTCAATACTTAAATAAAAACCACTTTTTTTGATAAAAATGAACTAAATTTAACATGTCCAAAAAGACTGAAGAACTGCCTAAAAAAGAAAAAATAAACGAATCGTTAATTAACATTTCGTTAAAATAAAGAAATATAAATTTTATAATAAAAATATATACACCCCTACGTCCAGTCTAAAGAGACCTAAAAAAAGATAAATCGAACGTTAATAAATGTATCGATAAAATAAAAGAAATACCATTTTTTAAAAAACTAACTGAATTTAACATGTCCAAAGAGATCTGAAGATAACCTAAAAAAAAGATAAATAGAAACGTTAATATTGTTCTTGATAAATATATGTTTTTTAAAATCCACTGAAATTCTGTATCCAGAGTATTCAGAGAGCTAAAGAAACTCCTAAAAAAAAAGAAAAAATGAAATGTTAGAATGTTTCAAAAAATGAAAACATTTTTTAAAAAATTTAAACACACCAAAAACTAGAAAGCCAAAAATTACCTAAAAAAGATAAAATAAAACGTTAGTAAATGTTTCAATAAATAAAAAAAAAGTTTTTTAACAAAATGAACTGAATTTTACGTCCAGAGCTAAAAAAGAACCTAAAAAAAGGAAAAATGAAATATTAGTATATGTTTTGTTAAAATAAAAGTAAGGATTTTTTTAAAAAAAAAATCAAATCCTGCAGTTAATATTCACCCCAAAAATCTGTCCTTAGAGCCGTAAAAGTTACCTAAAAAAAGAAAAAACCCAAAACTAGAGTTCTGAATCGAGTTAGATTAACCTAGATGACCTGTCGGATTAACCTAAAATATTTGGATCAGGTCATCAAATTCATGACCCAGTATCGGGTCGGATTACAGATTTGGCCTGACTCATTGACCTGTTAACCTGATATTTTTTAGTTAATTTGTCAAAAAAAATGTTGCAAAAATATTTTTTTAATAGTAATTTAATAAAAAATAACGTTTTGCAACATTTTTTTTATTAAGTTAGAAGAAAACGTTGCGAAAGCGTTTTCTAATAGATAATTAATTAAAAAAACGTCCTGCAACATTTTTTGCCAATTTAGTAAAAAATGTTGCGAAAACATTTTTTAATAGATAATTGGTTAAAAAAAATATTTTGCAACATTTTTTTTTGATAATTAATAAAACGTTAGAAAATATTTTATAATATTATCAAGTTAATGAATCCTTTTTAATGGATTCTTTTTTTAACAGGTCAAATCAGGTCAGATTGGGTACCTGATCTGATTCGCTTCAGATTAACTTTTGCCTGATCCAAAAAAATCAATCAGGTCAGATCAGATCAATTACCCGACCTGATCCAACCCATTCAGAGCTCTACCCAAAATGTTAGTAAACATTTTGATAATATAAGATGGATATTTTTTTTCAAATTAACACACTAAAGATTCACGTCTAGAGAGCCAAAGAAATACCAATTTAAAAAAAAGAAAAAATCAAAATATAAGTAGACGTTTCGATAAAGTAAAAAATACACTTAATGAATTCAAAATCCCGTAAAAATAAATAAAAAGAAATTTTTTTAAAAATAACGAACCAAAATATTGCACATCTAAACTCTAAAAAGATTCAAAGATAACCACCTAAAAAAAAAATTGAAATGTTAATAAATGTTTCAAAAAATTATAAAAAAAAACTAAAAAAAATAACTAACTGAAACGCATTCAAAGAGACCCGAAGAGACACCTAAAAAAAAGAAAAAATGAACTGTTAGAAATTGTTCATTAAAATAAAAATGATTAAAGAAAAAAAAAGAATAACTTACTAATGTCGACCAGAAAAACTGAAAGAAATCGCCCAAAAAAAAGAAAAAAAATTGAAACATTTAAAAATGTTTTGTTAAAGAAGGAAAATATGGGAAAAGAGGAAAAGAACGAGAGGGAGAAAAGTGGAAAATCAAGAGAAGGTGAAAGGGAAAGTTTAGTTAAAGTATTTTCCCTCCCTAAAAAAATTAAAGATTATCAAACTGCATTTGAAGTTGCGGTAATTATTAATTTAATATCACGTGATATACTTAATATGTAAAATTATATAAATAGGGACTTTTTTCTGAAAAATTTTTTATTTTAATTTTTCTAATAGATATATATATGCTTATATATACATATATATATCTATTTACTAATACTTTATGAAAAGTCCCTCCTCTAGAGGCCATAAAGTACCTATGGAAGGAGAGTCATTACTGCTCCCTTCACCTGTTTATAGTGTTAAAAAGAGGATATATCAGTAGTAAGGTTTAGTAATTATAAAATAAATACTAGCTAGTATTGTACAATGCATTAATATATGGCGTTGAGTAACAGTGCATAATGTGTTGAACTACACATTAGAATTGAATAAAGTGTATATTAATATCATGTGTTGGTATACTCTAGTATACAAGTGTTGATTAATATTATACATCATGTTGAACAACTAGTTAGTGTTGAATAACGTATATACTGACGTGAATCAACCCTTTCAAAACTTCCTGATGAAAGTAACTTTGAAAAAAGTTTTTCTTTTTGTTTTTATTTAACAAACATTAGCTAACGTTCATTTTTATCTTTTTTTTATAGGTTCAAGATGCTAAAGTACTCAATTTTAAAAGTAAACTTTGAAAAAAAATATTTTTATTTTATTTAACAAATGTTGACTAATGTTCATTTTTTTTTATTTTTCTTTTTGCATAATCTTTTGGCATGATTTACTTCAGTATTTTGAAGCTGGTAAGTTTTGAAGTCTTCTTCGCATCAGGAAATTTAAAAATCATTGATCAGCACATTGATTTGTATTGGGTAGGTTGAACAACACTTTTTGAAGTAGAACAGCATTAAAATTAGTAAAACAATGTATAGAATAGCACTTGTAATACAAAATTTGTGTACCTATTATTTCCTTTTTTAGAAGTTCATGAAATTGATTTTTTCCATTTTTGGTAAGAAGAAAATTTTCTTTTTTTGGATTTGTATGACATTTGACCTAAAAATAGTAAAGATCTACAGAATAAGTACTGTTCAGTCTCAAAAAGTGCTGTTCAACCTACTCAACACAAAACAACCTAAATTAATATAACTGTTCAGTTCTTTTAAAATTTAATGATGCAAAACTTTAAATATTTTTTAATACTTTAACTTCTTTTTACTTTCTTTAGGTTTCTAGTGGCAGACGGTTTTATTAGATTTCTTTGGATATAGTTTTCAGATTTCTTGGACAAGTAGAGAATTTTGGTAAGGAGAGTTTTTTTTCTTTATTGTTTTTCTTTTTTGTTTTAAAATCTAACAACTTCCACTTTTTCTTTTTGTGTAAAACTCTTTTAGCTTCAATCAGTAAGTTTTATTAATTAGTGAAATGAATTTTTTTGAGAAATGTTATTAGCATTTCTCTTATTTTTCTTTTGTAGGTTCTGCTCGAAACTCCATTAAAAATATTTTTTAATGTTTTTTCTTTCTATTTTGTAGGGAATCTTGGTGGATTGTAAGCATAGATGTAATAAAATTTGATTTTAATAATTAAATTTTATAATGTAACATTGTAATAATAATATATTGCAGTCAGTAATAATAAATTAAATTGAATTTAAAATTTAATAATAAATAATTATTTTTTGATTACTAAATTGTAATAAAATTCAGACATCTGATCTAGTGATTTGGATGCTGAATTTTAGTCAAATTGCTGCCAATTTTACTTTTCTGAATGATTTTGAGTGGCATCAAATAGCAAATGATCAGAAATTTCAAGTCAGATATCTTTATTACTAAATTTAACCAAAATTTAGACATTTAATTTTTGTCTGATTTGAACTAGTTTGTCTAGTGAAATTGATCTAGTAATTGGAATTCAATAAATTTTATATCATTAGATTCGTCTCATCAAGACAAATCTAATGGTAGTAAAATCATCTTCATACGATTAATATTGACTAAGATATTAATCTAAAACTACTTAATAATTTTTAATCTTAGAAATTGATCCAGTAATTAGAATTCAATAAATTTCATATCATTAAATTCGTCTTATCAAGACGAATCTAATGGTAGTAAGATCATCACTATATGATTGATATTGATAGAGATATTACTCCAAAATTATTTAATAATTTTTAATTTTAAAAATTGATCTAGTAATTGGAATTTGACAAATTTTATATCGTTAGATTCGTCTTATTAAGGCAATCAAATGGTAGTAAGATCATCTTTCTATAATCAATATTGACGGAGTTACTACTCAAAAACTATTTAGTAATTTTTAATTTTGGAAATTGATCTAGTGATTGAATTTTGATGTATTTTATATCATTAGATTCAGCTTATCAGGACGAATTGAATGGTAATAAGATCATTTCTCTACAATCAATATTGGTAAAGTTATTAATAAAGTATTTAAGTATAATTCTGATTAAAATTATATTAATTTTTGGCCAGAATTATGACTTATATATATATGAAATTTTTCATATAGTCACATCTCTTTATAATCCCTAAATAACCATGGTCATATTTCTCTTTGGCCTTCTTCTTCACATGCTGAACTCGCTGTAGTGTATTCTGCCTGTTTTCATGTTCTATTCGGTGTTTCTGTCACTTTGCATGTAGATTCTTCTATGATTATAGCTGGTTTGGCTGGCTGCGTCTCTTCTTCACAATTTGTTGATGGTTGTCTTTATTACCGACACCCCAATTTTAAATTATGGTCTGTGGTGGCTTATCTTATCTCTTCAAAGGATTTATCACTTACTTGTATCAAGGTCAAATCACATAGTGGTGATTACTTCAATGACCATGCAGATTTTTTGGCTAGTGCTGCCCACTCTCATCTGGACTTGGTCTGCCTGGATTCTTCTGCCCTCTCCTCTCATCATTTTACGCTAGCGTTCAATGATCTGGTGGTGGATACTAATCCCTGGCACTTTTATAATTCTGTTTGTTGCGCTTCTTACTTTTGTGACATGTTGCATTTGGATCATTTTCAGTTTTTACACCTTTTGGCATCTGATCTCTTCTCAGACATTGATTGGCCCTTGACTTTGCGGTCTTTCCATTTCTCTCCATCGCATGATACGTCTTTTAATGCTGATGCCCTTTCGCGGTTTATGGTCTTCAAAGCTCAATTGCTTTTTGATGAATTACCTACCCTTAAAATCGAGAAATGTCAACATCCTGATTTATATCCGCCTACCTTGACCTGCCAATCATGTATTACTCATGATGAAGATTTTACTCATCTATATCTTTGTTTTAATAGACGCTATGTAGTGAAAACATTGTTAAGCTCTTATAAGCGTTACTTATCTGATTATTTTTGCAAGATTTTTTCTTCGCTGAATATGGATCCCGCTCCTATTATCACCCATCTCTGGACGCTTCCTTGTTGGACTTTTTCTCCCTCCAATTGGGCTGCTTACGCCTTGCTTCGTGGATTTCTTCTTCAGACTTTTCTTGTTCCCCTATTAGAATATGATATAACTTTTTTATCAGCCTCAAATAACTTAGCTAAGATCTACAATAATTTTATATCAAGATTTCAGAAGACTATTTGGAACTCTCGCTGCTACTAAAAGACTGAATGGGAATTGACCTTTGGTATCACTCAACTTCAAAAACGCTCTGGCTCCAATCTCTCCTCACGTGCTTTGTACACTCTGACCACTACTTTACCTTCTCTGCCTCGTTTTGACTCTTTAGTCACTTCTGATGACTGGATCTCTGATTCTATCGCCCAGGATCTTACTTGGTTCAACCATATTTTGGGTTTTACGAGGTGTCTAACAGTACTTCTATTTAGTAGCTTTGGCAAGGTGTCTCTTCGATCTTTTAGGTGGAATTGATATTATTAGATAGTTAGTATAGTTGCGTCTACTGTAGTTAAAATATATTATAGGAAGCGATCTAGCATTTATTTACGTTTTTTTTTAGTTAGGTTTAAATTTTAATTCGCTATTATTTTGCTTTTCGTAGTTAACGTTTATTTTTTATTAGGAGACTATTTAGTTTTATTTTTGATTTTATTTTATTTTTAATGTTCGTAATTTTCCTGTTTTATGTTACTATTTTATAAAATTAATAAAGATAAAAGCTACTATGCTGTGTTTGCTTATAATCCCTAAATAGAGAGGGGGATCTTTCGCAACTTTTTCTGATGATCACTTTGGCTACTTTTCCAGCAGAAGTCGCTATGACCTTCGTTATTTGGGTGTCCCTTCTGGACGTATTTAAGGAAGTGTCTTTGGACTGGAAGTTTCATCCTAACGACATAAGTGATCCGGTATTAGAAATATTTCATCTGCTCGCTAGTTTTCAATCTACTTTTTAAAGTTTTCCCATAGGACTACTTCTTGTAGTCATTTACTACTGTAAGCTTAACGTAAGATGGCTGTTCTATACGAATATTTCTCTAGTGTTTCTGAACAGTTTAAATGGAGTGCGTTCTGGTTCCTCCCTGTTGAACATTAACTGACTAAGTGATTCTCAAGCCAGACCGTTATTTTTAGAAGAAGCGGCCATAAAAATCTCACTCGCTAGTCATTAATGGAAGTGCTCACTGTTTTTGTCTGAAGGTTTATTTTAATATAAGATGACGGGATTGTGATAAATGTTTGGTATTTTTTACGTAGGTTTTTTATCCTGCAGGATTTTTCTGTAAACATTTTGTTTTTTCTTTTTGCTTTTATTTTTCTCATCTTTTGGAATTTTTTGTGTAACCTTATTTTCTTTGGAGGATAGGGAGGTACTGGAAATTTTGATTGATATCGGAGGTTTGTGGATTTGGATTTTACGAAAAGTTGGTTGATCCTGGGTGATAAGAGGGGTGACAGATTGGGTGCTGCAATTTTTGTAGTATGCTGATCAAGGTAGTCACATGTTGGACTATTATAGGAATACTAACAATCGCTTTTCTCATTATTGAAAGATTATTCGAAATGAGGTGGGTGTCCAACTTGAGAATTGTTCGAAATGAGGTGGGTGTCTTCCTTAAGATAGAGCGTTAGGCACGCGTCAAGAATAAGCTGGATTGCACTACACTAAAAAGTTCCTAAGAATAGTTGAACTGCACTACACTAAAAAGTTCCTAAGAATAGTTGGACTGCACTACACTAAAAAGTTCTCTGAGATGCAGCTTTGGGTTGTTTAATTGTTTCTAAGTATATAGTTAAATAGGGGAAGCTGAATTTTGTGTATTTCTAACAGTGTTTGATGGTTCATTAGTTATTAACGATTTTATGAGTGGTTGGTAATTTTAGCAAGTCACTAAAGTATAGTTGATTCTACCTTGTTTAAAATATAACTCGAGAAGATAGCTGTTACTACAAATAAGGAATGTTGGGTTAATAATAATCTTAGATTAGTATTAGCTAAAGTTGCCTGCTGAAACTCTACAGGCTATTGTCGAAATGTCGAAACTAAAACCTGTCAAAATGCTGAAATGCCGAAATAGTTTTGACATGTCAAAATTGTTGAAACCTAAAAATATTACGTTTCACGTAATAACTCGGCATCCAATGATCGTAGAAAGATGCACCATAGCTCGTTGGAATCGTCTCATAACTACGAGTCGAATGGTGGTTAGATCGTCTTTCTACGATCACTGGTTACCGAGATATTGAG
>JADRCO010002428.1:0-13740 GCA_021464525.1 Rhizophagus sp. LPA8_4_AMF
AATTAGTTTATAAAATCATGTGTTTCACAGATTTAGTGTATAATTTTATACGCAATTATAATAAATTCAATTATATTAAGCATGATGACATGATGTGCCGTATAATAATAATAATAGTTATCCCACGATGAATGTTATTGCAGGAAGCGTTATGATTAACATTCGGATTTTCAGATTAAGAATCAGTAGTCGGAGGTCGTTAAATCCATCATTAGTAAAGTTGAAATTATTATCCATTTGTTAATAAAGTTTATAAATTGATTTAAGCGGAAGAAATTTTTAAAGGTTCTGTGATATTTTTAATCATAGTATTTTTACCTGACTTCTTTGTTTAATTTTTGTTTAAGTTAAAAATGTGGCACATTAAAAAATGTGGACAATTAAATAATGAAACTATATAAATAATCATACTATATATTTATTATGTGATTTCCGATTTTGTTTTTTAAAAAAAGCCATCTATCGTTCCATTTGTAGATTAAATTAAATTCTTCTGTAAATCAAATAAATTCAAATAAAATTTTTGATACATATTAAATTATTATAATTTAAACATAACAATATAAGTACTTATAACAATAAAATTCCCGCAAAACTCATCACATTTTATTTTATTTTCTTATATACTGTATATCTGATTAAAAAAAATATATCGTCACCAAAAGTGCAAATCTGCTGTATGATTACCTGTGATAGCAAAATTCTAAAAAGCGCAATAAATGAATGAAACAGTAAAATATAAAAAAGTGTTACGATCCCAAAAAAAAAGAATATTATGTACCCGAAAAATGTTTAAAACTGGTAACGGGACCAAAAGTGATAAATCATCAAAAAAGGAAAAAGCAGGGGTAATTAGTAGTGACGTTAGCAGATGGAAGGAAGGAAAATTTCATGGGTTAATTCAAAATCATAAGTGCTCTACAATAGAAAGTCCTTTGCTACGCGCTCCGGACAATAAAAAAATTCTCGATATTGTCATAACGTCCTTAAATGACATAATTGTAAAAAAGGGTTCCGGTTTAAATATTATATCTGTAAACAATAATATTAAGCAAGTGGTTAAAGTTTAAAAGTTCATGTTTTCTTAAAATGTAGCATTAAAAAAAGAGAAATTATGTTTGTCGACCTGCCTCTTTAGAAAAGAAACTTTGAACTCATTATTTCTTTAGATATAATTAATAAATTCGTTTTTGGTTTTAATTATACATTTCTTATTGGTGTCATACAATATACTTCATTCATATAATGCGTAAAATGCATTAATTTGAAAAATTCAGTGTGCGAGTCGTATATGGATGGAATAAGAAAGTGAATTAAGCACAATAGTATACTTTCAAATCATGTGATAACCGGTAAAATTTTTAGGATTAATATCTAAATTAAATAATTCGCGGGTAAGTTACTTATAAAATTATTTATTATGTATTGTGTACAAATAATATTATACTGTATATCTCTCATGCAACTATATAATCTAAACTAATAATAGTATTTTGAAGAATGATTTCATACAAGACAAGATTAAATGTATAAATCAAAATATCTCTAAATATTTGATATAAGTCTCTCGTATGAACAATTTGATGAATTCTAATTAGATCATTTTGTGAGAATTTTGCTGATTTTTTAAATGAAGAAATCTTCAGTGATCAATATTAACTTGTTTATACAGCTTACCCTCACTATAGTGAATCCCATGGGCTGGAGATTAAAATTCATTATAGTGAGAAATTCACTATACTGAGGGTCATTTTATTATATATAAAAAAAATCTGTACCTGAACTTTTCTTCATTATAGCAAGTTATTCGCTATATAAAAATTCGCTATAGAAAGGGTGAACTGTATATTATAAATTTTTACCATAATTTAGTAATTTATTGATTCCATTATTGCTTTTCAGTGATCACGCATCTACAATTATTTTGAACGCATTTCCTTGATAGGAAAATTCACATTGGATCATGTGACCTGCAAGGGTTTCCTTAATTAATTTGATTTGAACCAAGCTTCTAAACCCATTGGTAAATTCAACAGCACCCATGAATTGAGATCTTGTAGTGTTTAAATAAAGTAATTCTCATTTATATGTACTCCACATGGGAGCACGTTGTCATTATATCAAAAATATAACTTAACTCTCCACTGATTACGTAGCAACTTGACGTTACCGGCCATAAAAAATTATTATTTATTTATTAAATTTTTTCTTATTGTTTTTTTAAAAAAATTTCCTATAACAATAGTTTACTATTATTTTACTCCTAAAACTTTTTATTTCAATTCTTTTAGTTTAAAGTTCTATTAACAAAAAGAAAAGAAGATCAAACCGTAATTTTCAAATTTCTTCCATACGATATCGTAAGACGTAAATTTACATGTAATTTTCATAACATTATTATATTTACAAATAACTATCTAAAGGTCTTTATTTTGTTCATTTAACTTTAGGATTTTGGTTTGATTTTTTTCTTCTTACTACTAATCAAAATAAATAGGTTATAAGAAATTGGCATACATTTATTTTTAGTTCTAGTGAAAGAATGTTTCTCAGTTTTAGTCCAGTCCTAAGAAACTCATAGATGTTTTCGTTTGTTCTTTATTCCAAGAACGAGTTCTATGGTTTATTTAAACGAGTTTGTGTATGTACATTTTTATTTTGTTTATGACGATATTAACGTGGTTTTTCGTTTTGAATATACGGGTGTTTGTGGCATGTTCGTTCAACCTTTGCACAAATTTTATTTTAAGGATGATATTAGGGTCGTTTTCATTTATTCTCTTTTTCAGGAAGCTTCTTAGAATGGTATATTCGGTCTACTTTTTTAAAAGTTATTTTTTGTTTCAGTATGTCAATCTCAACTAACAAACATGCTTTTTCTTTTTTCTTAGATTTTCTAAAAATGAAGGATGAAATGATGTGAATTTCCTTATAGATTTTTATCATTTATTGGGTAAGACATCTGATTTTTATTTAACATACAGTCAGAACTCGATATGATGTCTATTTAAAAATTTATAAAGTAAAAATCTTAACGTTATACGCATAGTCGTTATATCGAGTTCTGACTGTGATCTTAATGTAAACTTTTTTTAACACGATTTAATACGATTAAATAATATTTTAATAGGTTTATGAATAAATGCGATTTAATTTATTAGTTTACTTTTGAATTGAATGATTTTCTAGATATTCCATTTGAAAGTAAGTCTCAATTCATTATCTTTCCTAGTAATTTGTTTGAAGAACTCAAATCAATATATTTGATAGTACCACATCGTAAAAAAAAAAAATTTTTTTCGAACAAAATTACTTTTTATTTAATAGAATAATAGTGAAAAATTATAACCACTAAAAACCAATCCGAAGGAAAAAAATTCAATAACAATTAAAGTAAGTCCTAACAATAGTAACACCTAATAAATAATAAAAAGGACTTTTAACTTGTAACTAACTATGTACATTTAAAGAGAACAGTCATTATTAGTGTTGATCTGTGGGGAAATCACGTTTGTACGCCTCAGCAGCAGCCCAGTATAAGATTTCCATTCTGTTTGATGGAGGTTCATTTTCAAATGAAATTTCCATCGGTCTTGTGTTCAAAGGAGGTAAATGAATTTTCTCTTCGTTTTTGAATGAAATTTCCATCGATCTTGCGTTCAAAGAAGGTAAATGAATTTTCTCTTCGTTTTTGAGTGAAGTATTCATCGGTCTTGCATTCGAATCTCCATTTGGTGGTGATTTGATATACTTTTCATTTTCATGTTCAAAAATAGTAAGTTCATGACGTTGTTTTTCATTTTTCGTTTTCAACTTAGGACTATTTTTTCTTTTTCTTGAGTTCTCGGTTTCCGCTTTCGATTTAGTACTTTCATGAGTTCTTTTTCGTAGAAGCCAAAAGTTTTTTACCATATTTTCGGAGCGCAATTTCTTAAATTTCGTTTCCATCAAGGGAATTAATTCTTTCCAAGATATTGTATCCCCTTGTGGTTTACTTTCAACCCATTGGACGATAAATGATTTTTCATCCTCACCAAGAGGTAAAAGACAAACTAGAAAATAATGTTCAGTGGAGATAGAGAAGAAGAATATTCATTTAAAAAAAATTTCGTCAAATCAAATTAAAAAGAATAACAATCATTAAAAGAAAAGGTAGCTATACTTACGATTTGTATTGAGTTTACTTATCCAACTAAATTATAATAAAACCAAGTAAATAAATAATATAATGTAATATAATATAATATAGTATAATAATGTCTTGTCTTACCGTTGGCGGATTTGTTTTGAAGAATAATTTCTAACATATTGTTTATTAATTTTTTCTTTAATTTTCACATAAGGGTTAGATAACTGTCCAAACTCTTTCATATACTCTTTAATAGAATTATCAATCTGCATAGTGAAGGGTTCAGCTCTATTTTGTGGTATTTTTATTTGTAATTCGTTTTTCAAACTAAATTATAGTAAAACCCAAGTAAATAAATAAAACAAATAATAAATAATTAATTGTAAATAATGATAATATCTTACTATTGACGGATTTGATTTGAAGTAAAATCTGTAGAATATTGTTCATTGACTTTTTCACAAATAATTTCACAAAGGTGGGAAAGATGGCCCAACTCTTTTATAAGCTCCTTAATAGTATTTTCATTCTGCGGAGTGATGAGTGGTCCTGACATTTTTATGAATAATAATATTTTTTTGAATAATGAGTCAATTATATTGACTAGACAAAAGTATGGCGATAGAAATAATTTGAGAAAACTATCTACGGTTATTAAATATGTTCAATATGGCGCGTTAATGATCTCTGATATTTATTTCCTCTTTTGATTGTTTTCGGAGTGATTGTTCCGGTGATACAATGACGTAAAAATTACATTGTACGTAAAAGAATTCTTTCAAGAATTTCTATTTTTTTTTTTTTTATTTACCTTTTTTTAAAAAAAAAATAACATATCAGCCGATTGGCAAAGGTTACACACAGCTAAAAACCCATCAAACATTATTAAAATATCACATGTTATTTTTCCAATCGGCGGATATGAGTCTTTTTATAATCAATTAAGTTTTTATTTAAAACCGAAACAAATAATATATCCGCACGTAAATAATTGTTGCTGCGAAAGATATAGAAAGACTGGTATATTTAATATTTCCTTCTTTAAAAAGGTTTGCTAGAGCGCTAACAGTATATTCAATGAGCCTACAAAAATCACAAATTAATAGTTCATTATTACGGTTCTTGACAATATAAATACCAAAATAACTTTTTTACTTACGTATTAAGATCTACATGGTTGATTAATATAATCCACTCCAAATCTTTTTAAAGAGTTTTCGCAAGCTTGATGAAAGTATTCTGGTGTACCTAATATACCTTTAAATTCACCATTTGGTCCTATAACATCGAACAAAGTAACACTTCATTATGACGTTCTTTAAGAAACTTTTGTAAAGAAAATTTCATTGGCTCCATCTCCATAAATATCCCTTATATTTTAAAATTAAAAAATTTAATATATCATTTTCGTTATTTTAAGCTAAATTATTAAAAAGTTTAATTAATATTTTCTTGTTCATCGGCTATCATATAAAGGAAACTAAAGTTTTTATTAAAAGATTATATAATTAATGTAATTTACACCAGTTTTATTAGAAATAAATTTCTTTGAAGTAATTTAATGACACAACCGTTAAAACCAAGTTTTTCATTAACCGGGGTTTTAATCCGGAAAATCGTTTAAATTTGGTAAGGACATGCAAACGTCATTAATTAATGACCTTATTTGCTGCGGATTGACGTAAAAAAAATATATACGCTTATTGAATAAAGTTTGCCTTTACTACTTTTACTATTAAAAGTAAATAAAATATATACTCAATAAATAATACCTCCTATGCATTCAAAAATTTTTGGTGCACAAAGTCAAAATAATTTTCAAATGGAAAGGTTCCAATAAATTCTGGGTTAATAGATTTGTTACTCATTTTCAAAGAATCTTCTATTCTTTTATCCTATTAACGAATCTCCTTTTTAAGATGGGTCAATGACGAAGGTATATTTATTACCATTATTATAAATTTGAAGAATTAAGTTAGAGTTAATGAACATACATAATAAAATTATGGCTAAGATCAAAGATGATTTAGAATTAATCAAGCAAATCAATGAAACAGAAACTAAAATGAATTTAAAAATACAATCCTAATTTATGAGACAACATTCTAAATCCGTCGTCGTTCATGATTTGGATTTTATGTCATTAGATCTAGGTAAATTGAGCTACGTTCTACCCTAGGAGAACTCGAGTAGACTACTTAATATATCAAAAAAATATTAGTATACTAGATAAATATTCTTTTTTACCAAAGTCATATGCATAAAAAATCACCTGACAATAAAAAAATATAATTCTTGTAGACAGAATGGCGATTCTCATTACAGAATTATGTCTCTCACTCTTAATAAATTTCTTTTGGTTCTTCCTTTATTTATACCACAAAACTATCTATAGACTATAGTATATTCATTATGTTAAATCTGATAATAGAACTATTTAAGAGAGCTTGTCTAATCATATATATATATATATATATATATATATATATATACAGTATATCGATTTTTATACGTGATTTTAATAAATTGCATACTCCTGTTGGAACAATAATAAAAAATGATTTTAGTTTTACTTAATTTAGGTAGTTAAATTTATGCGAAGCAAAATAATAATGAAATATATTATTTAATGTTAGTAATTAGAGAGTAATGTACAATAACAATTTATGATCAAAAGACAACAGTTTATGCGGATAAAGTTAGGGTCTCGAGTAAATCTGAAATTTTATCATGTGCGTCGATCAATACATTTTTTTTTTAACTCATCGCTACGTCTAACAATAAATGTACGTAAATAAAATCTATATAATGAAAATACTACTGTCTAATATACAGAAATTAAACGACATTAATCAAACCCATAAAAAATTGATGAAATCGAGTCGATGGTTATTAATAATCAACTAGACACTCCTGAAACTCAGTTTGGCTTAATTGTCAAATTAGGGTGGAAGTCGTATGGGAAGCTTGAGCAACTTGTTCCACCTCCGAAAATTCAAAATAATCGAAGAGAAGAAGTTCTATAATGAGCGATCAATTGTTGCGCATAAATATTCTGAATGGTACCTTTTACTTCTTTTTCAAAAAATCGGCCCATATAAAAGAGGTTTACTAATTGTAAAGGACGGTCGCCAAGCCTCTTTGATCGCTCAATAGATTCTTTGATCAAGTTAAATCTTTCGTCATGACTGGCTTGCTCACTATATGGTGGCGGATACCGAATGGTGTCTTCAGACTGGTCTCGATAAAAGGTCCTCTAATACTCTTTGATATGGCTAATGAATAGATAAATTTCCCTCAAATATCCCTATACATAAAAAAAATTAATCTCTTTTTCATCATTCAAGTTATTGATCTTAAAATTCGGTAAAGATCATTGGATACAATACATCATAGAAAAATAGAAGCTAAATGTGATACTTGACTTATTAAGATGCTATGAAACTATGCGCATAATATATAAAATCTATTGTTAATTGTTATAGGACATATAGAACATCATTGGTTGAAGTATTCAGTTGCTCTTTATATTACAAGTAACTTGAACAATTGTAACGAATTATTATTATTTTTTCAGGTAATTGATATAAGGTAAATTACATAATTATGTTATATCCATCTCTTATATATTGTAATGCATAAAAATGAAGTTCTGATGCTAGTATCAAAAGTATCACTTTCTCAAAAACATTTTCTGTATAATTAAAAACACTAATTATTATAAAAAATTTGTAAAATTGATATGTCAATATATATTATAGTACTGTGAATTTGCTTAATTGTCTTGGAGAGCTCTAAGGCGTTTCTCTCAAATATGATTTGAGTAGTTATAAAGTAGGCAAAGTAGGCGCTTTGGAGTCATTATTTTTTCTGTAAGAAGAAAAGTAGTATATATAGTAGGATCAGAAGATTTAGATAATTCTATTGCGTGAATTTTGTTTCTCGTTCCCTTAAGATAAATTCACGTTCACGTTCTTTTAAAGTTAGTTCTCTCTCGATATTCAAGTTCTGTAATAGTATTTTCCTTGGTTTCCTTATTATTATTACCGTCATCATCATCTGAATCAGAAATTATAATTGTCTTCTTGGATTTTTTTTTATTAAAACTTACGTTTTTCAGTAGTTGATTTTGTTTTTTTTTAATTTGTGCATTTGCTAAAATATGAAAAATTAATTAAATTAAATTAAATATATTATAAATTTACAATTTTTACGTCCTCAATTAGGTATATTAAATGTTTGATGAACGTTAATAGCTATGAATCTTTCTTTATCCAATCTTTGTTCTCTATAATAAATTAAATTGTAACGAATAATTTGATAGCTTTTTTTTTATTTTTTTTATTTTTTTCATCACGACTGAAGATGTAAGAATCCAAAATCTCTCAGACCTAAAAGTCTGTGTCACAATCCGTCTTTTGCATAGCGGTGCTCTTTCGATGGAACAGAATGAAGCAATTCGGTTGTCTCTTTAACTTTTTTTCACATAAATGGTACGCAAGCTAATAAAAAAAATTTTATTATATACTACATTATGATAAGAATATAAAATAAATAATTAAAAATGTTTACATACTGTAAAATTGCTGTTACAAGTTTGAGATCTTTTCCTCGGCGGTTGCTTAAAGCATGCGTTGTGCCATTGCCTCTGCAACATTAGTATTATCAGGTGAAGTTAATCAAATTGCATCATCAATAATCGACATACATTTATTAAAGGATGTAATGACCCACTTTTGAAGGTAAAATGCAACCCAATCTATAAAAATGAATTATTAATCATTATAATAAAAGAAATGGAACTTATCAAAAAAGATTTACTATCATCTTCACCTGTCTGAATATTATTAAATATTTGGTCAATTTTATCTTTTTGATTCAGCTGTAAGAAATACATACATATCATTTTTTAAAGTAATTTTATATCTTTTTTCCTAAATTTTTCTATATGATAAATAATTAAATATTAGATAATGTAAAATTAAATAAAGTAAATAAATACATTGTAATATTATTCTTACCTTTTATAATGTACTTGACATGATTTAAAAATACAAATTAAATGTTCTTCCTAATCCATTGTTCCATCTATATTAATTAAACTCGCTGCCTATAAGCGGAATGGACTGCCGAGACCTCTTGCCTGTGCATAGTCTAAATCTGCAATAATGCAGCCCCAACCGACTTTATGAATGTGTTTGAGCTGTGATGGTGTGTCAGTTAACTGATATACAAGGTGAAATAGAATATGGAAAATTCTTTCATATGCAACAACTGTTACACTATTTATAAAATTCGTGCAAAAGTAAGAACTAAATAATAAATAAGAATATTAATGTAATGTATAATGATCAATAATAATACATATAATAGAAAAACTTACTTAAATTATGTTTGGTATAATATTCATTTCGTCTGCTACACGTTTAAAAGAAAGATCTATTTGAAAATTTTCACACTTTATCCATTCAACTGATCGCTGTGAATTAGTGCAAATTATCATCACATGTTTATCTTCAAAAAAAAAACTCTAAAGGAAATAAATTATTAATTCTGTTAAATTTTGTTTAAATTTATTTGCTATGTAATATTTACCTAATCGCTTCACATAATCACAAAAATTATTAATGTTACGTGAATATTTATAAATAACGCCAAGAAGTTCTTGTCCTTGAGGATGAATTTCTTTTTGTTTCTTATAATATCGAAGACGATCATTATTATTTAAAAATGTATTCACTTCAGAAAGATAATCAGTTCCGAAGTATGTCTTGATAAGTTTTCCTAAATAATGTTTATTTACATATGATATCTGCAATAAGATCATCTTCATAAATAATATCTTCCTTATTAGCAATACTGGTATTCATAAAAAAGTTTTATTCGAAAGAGTATAAGGGAGAAAAAAATTTTCTTGTATTACAATTGATCAACTGATTATTATTATTTATTGCACAACAAAAATATTTAACCGCAGATCTTAATATTGTTACGATACATTTCTTTCTGAATATTAAATAAATCTATATTTATTTTATGTGTAAGTGGGTTTGGTTGAGGACAGCCTCTGTAAATACATTTTGGCAAATTTTCAAGTACAGTACGCACCTGGAACTAGGGATTGGAATCGATTCCCCCAAAATCGAATTAATCGAAAATCGAATCAGAATCGATTAATCGAAAATCGCACCAAAAAATCGAATCTATAATGCCGGCTCAAATTACAAAATTAAAACTCACGTGACTTCGGATAAATAGTTTAGCCACCGAGTAAGTGATGTTACACAAAATTTTATTGCACATTTTTGTGTTACACAAATTTTGTAATTCGGGCCAGCACTATAAACTTGGCCTGAGTTACCGGCGATCACTTGAGATTCGATTAATCGCGATTAATCGATTCTAGAATCGATTCCAATCCCTACCTGGAACAGAGCATCCGTAATATCTCTCATTTTCATTATCAAGGGTTTCTCGAATAAATATATTATAAACGAAGAAAATGGAAATCATCTATTAAAATACACTCATTTTTACTGTTCGAAGTGGTAGGTAATGTTTTCGTCTTTAGGAACTTTTCTACGATAGAATTTATTTATACCACTGCCAGAAAAATGGAAATATATGAATTATGAAATTCAATAAACAATACCTGAGCGCCACTTGCGTTTTGAACGTTTGGTACTGTCACGTGAAATAATTGTCAATCGGATATCACGTGTAGTGAATCGGCTAGAAATTAATTTACCGACCGAACTGCCGATTATTGCCGATTGTTATTACCGGTTGTAACCGAATTGTGTTTAAGATAATTTTTTTTTTATATATGTTTATTATTATTATTTTATTATATTTTTATTTACGTATATATTATGAATTATATGCAAATAGAAGAACAATATGTATTAATTTATTGAGATATTTATTACATTTAGTTTCTTAATATGAATGTTTTAATCTACCGAATTGTTACCGATTATTATTATAAGCCCCATATATTCAATTTCTGAAAATGGATTAAATTATGTTAAATGAAATTTAGATGAATGATGGTAGATTACAAAATTAGATCTAGATTTTACCGAGTTTTAGATGAAAATCTTTATAAAAGAAACATGTAAAAGAACGAAATCGTTCGGAAGTTTTGACTCCTCAATAATAAAAATCCGTTTTTACCGATTGTTACTAAAAATCCTTTTCGCCCCCTTCATAAAACAATTGAATTTCTAAATCAAATTTATCTTTCCTTGTACCTTTTCGTATCGATTTGTGTATATTTTCACTAGGAATTGATCGCTACAGACGCGCCGATAGAGGCAGTACCAACAGATAATTCCGTGTCTCCTTGTTGTTTTATTTGTTAAATTTGTCTTTTGTTATTCTTTGTTTATCACCCACTTCGGCGGTAACAGTACAAATGAAGCATCCAACTGTTTACTAGATCCCTTGGAAGTTGTAACTACATCCCGGATTAGCAATGCAACAGGATTACAGGATTAAGTTTAATATAATAATATAAAGATTTAAAAAATAAATATATGCACGTCAATAAAATAATAACATGGAATGAAAGAGATAATGTAATTTTTAGTAAATACAAAAAGAAGTCAAAGTACACGTTATAAGAATATAGGTATTCTTGTGGTCCACCAAAATCAAATGGAAACGGACTCTCCAAACTTAATCAACTGTATGTTGGATACACATAATTAATTTGAATTCAGGTCGTACAATAGAGTTAAGAAAAGAAAGTTTGAATAATTCAAAGGTGTTGAACCCGTATGAAACATTAGAAAATATTAATATAAAAAATAAGGCATTAAAAGAGGCGAAAGATATATTAAATGATGTGGAAGAAAATATTAATAGCAAGATAGATATAATAGATAAATATGATAAATAGTATAAATCACATTAAAGATATGATATATAATGTAATTGAAATGAATTCAATAAGGAATAGTTTTTAGGTATAAAAGAAAACTAATAATAAGAAAGAGTTGAAATATACAATAGATTATAAATCTATGAATGGATCAGTTGGTAAAGGAAACGAGATACGGAGTGTATGGGGAATGGTAATAAAAGAAGTAGACAAAACTAAAGTAATGTTGTGTTACCGGTTATATCGGTAATTAAGAGTCATATAGCTAGCGGTATTATATCGTATGAACACATAATTACCAACAGGATTCTCACTCAATACTACTTATCCTGGTATTCCGGTATTGTTCGTTAAGAATCGACAAGATAAACAACTACAAATACGAATAATGATAGTACACGACGGATATAAGACAAATCTTATATTAATATGCAGAAACAAAGAGTTAAGGTTGACCTAAGTATAACGATTTTATTGAATAAACGCAAGACTATGGGTTTTACAACAGAACGATAAAAAGTGATAGAGGTATATTACTTAAAACTCAAAAGATAACTTAATGATAACTTAATAATAACTTAAGTATCGGTGAGTTGGCAGTCTATCTAACTGCCATCTCTTTTTCTGACGTCAGGAGCGAAATCTAATCTATTGACATCCTATTGATACCTGATTGTTGATGTTTCATCGTAATATATCAATGTAATTACAATAGTGACGGGTTTCATTGTAAGCCACTTTTAATAGAACACAAAATGACGAATTTAAACAGTTAATTACTATTGAGCTAATTTTCCTACAATGACTCTTAATAAAAATCGTATACATATAAACAATACAAATACAGAAAATAAATAATATAAATAATATACACAATAATAAAAATGAATATACGTAATAATACTACATATGTAAATATAATCAAATTTAATCAATATTATCTATTAAGTTAATCTGGTGTACACAAATCAATGATTGTATATCAACGTAAATCGGTATGTAACGTCGGGAATCGACATATACACAAATGTACGTAAATCATATCGGATTGTGATGTAACATCGGAAATCATGTGCGCAATGTTTCGCGTAACAGTTGCAAGGAATAATTTTATCCCTTTTATTAGTTAAAGAAGGAAATGTTATCAATATAATAGCGATATAATTGAGACTAAAATAGTGAACGCAGGAGATTATAAGTATTATATTTAATTGTCATTTTTAGAACATTGGATAATAATTAATAAATTTATATTGACATGGAATGTATTGGATGATGGAAAGCATGGAAAAGATGACGAGACTAATATAAAAGTAGTTGATGATATTAACTCTGAAATAGCGCGACTAGCATTTTTGGAACTGGATAATATTGCGATGGAATAATATTATTATAATATTTGGAATTGGATTAAAAAACTAATCCAAATCAAATATGACATTTTGGCGAGTAGTTACTATGAAGAAATATTTTATATTTTACAAGAAATTAACGTAAAACGTTTAAATTTATTTCAAAAGGAAAAAAGAGAATAAAAGATATACTAATGAATTGGATAACGTATAAAATTAAAAATCCAATTAAACAGTTATCAACATATACAGAGGGCGATCAAAATGATACGGACATTTTGATTTGCCAAAATTACGCCGATCATCATGTGATGACGCAATATAAACAATACGTAATTTAATAAATAAAATCATAAGGAAAAGCCACCCCATTG
>JADRCO010002429.1:0-13737 GCA_021464525.1 Rhizophagus sp. LPA8_4_AMF
TAGGGAGGAGTATTGTTTGAATCATAATATGTTACTGGATAAATTAAATAAATAGTTTGGCAAGATAATCTTGGATATGGTTTGATTTTGATTTATTTGTTATTTTTCTTATCATGTAATATTTTACTAACATACTTTCTTTATCTGGATACTGGATATATTGGATAAATAAAAAGTGTTACAGGATGATAGCTAGGACGATATAGAAAATAGAAACAAAATTTGATTTGGATAAAATATAGAGATATATTGGAAAAGTTAATTATTGGCAGTGGAATACAATAGTTGATAATACAAGTGCGATGAGAGAAAATATAATAATTTGTTAACATTATGGATAAATAAAGAATAGAAATATGCTGGAATTAATGATGATAGTTGATTTGAAGATAAATGCTTTGGATATGGCTTGACTTTATTAAATAGGGAGGAGTATTGTTGAATTTTAATATGTTACTGGATAAATTAAATAAATGGTTTGACAAGATAATCTTGGATATGGTTTGATTTTGATTTATTTGTGATTTTTCTTATTATGTAATATTTTACTAACATACTTTCTTTATCTGGATACTGGATACACTGGATAAGTAAAAAGTGGTAAAGGATGATAGCTAGGATGATATAGAAAATAGAAACAAATTTGATTTGGATAAAATATAGAATATATTGGAAAAGGTAACTATTGGCAGTGGAATACAATAGTAGATAATATAAGTGTGATGAAAGAAAATATAATAGTTTGTTAACATTATTATGGATAAATAGAGTAGAAATATGCTGGAATTAATTGATGATAGTTGATTTAAGATAAATGCTTTGGATATGTCTTGGCTTTATTAAATAGGGAGGAGTATTGTTTGAATTTTAATATGTTACTGGATAAATTAAATTAATAGTTTAACAAGATAATCTTGGATATGATTTGATTTTGATTTTGGTTTTTTGTGAGTTTTCTTATGTAATATTTTACTAACATAATTTCTTTATCTGGATACTGGATATACTGGATAAGTAAAAAGTGTAAAAGGATGATATGGAGAATAGAAACAAAATTTGATTTGGATTAATTATTGGCAGTGGAATACAATATTTTATAACACAAGTGTGATGAAAGAAAATATAACAAAAACATTATGGATGAATAAAGAATAGAAATATGTTGGAATTGATTGATGATAGTTGATTTGAAGATAAATACTTTAGATATGACTTGACTTAATAAAAATATTGGGAGGAGTATTGTTTGATTCTTAATATGTTCTGGACAAATTAAATAAATAGTTTGACAAGATAATCTTGGATATGGTTTGATTTTGATTTATTTGTGATTTTTCTTATTATGTAATATTTTACTAACATACTTTCTTTATCTGGATACTGGATATACTGGATAAGTAAAAAGTATGAAAGAACGATATAGGGAATAGAAACAAATTTGATTTGGATAAAATATAGAAATATATTCGAAAAGTTAATTATTGGCAGTGGAATACAATGGTTGATAATACAAGTGTGATGAAAGAAAATATAAAATAGTTTGTTAACATTATTATGGATAAATTGATGATAGTTGATTTAAGATAAATGCTTTGGATATGACTTGACTTTATTAAATAGGGAGGAGTATTGTTTGAATTTTAATATGTTACTGGATAATTAAATTAAAAGTTTGACAAGATAATCTTGGATATGGTTTAATTTTGATTTATTTGTGATTTTTCTTATTATACAATACTTTACTGACATACTTCTTTATCTGGATACTGGATACACTGGATAAGTAAAAAGTATGAAAGAACGATATAGGGAATAGAAACAAATTTGATTTGGATAAAATATAGAAATATATTCGAAAAGTTAATTATTGGCAGTGGAATACAATGGTTGATAATACAAGTGTGATGAAAGAAAATATAAAATAGTTTGTTAACATTATTATGGATAAATAAAATAATATGCTGGAATTAATGATGATAGTTGATTTAAAGATAAAATGCTTTGGATATGGCTTGACTTTATTAAATAGGGAGGAGTATTGTTTGAATCGTAATATGCTACTGGACAACAAGATAATCTTGGATATGGTTTGATTTTGATTTATTTGTGATTTTTCTTATTATGTAATATTTTACTAACATACTTTCTTTATCCGGGTACTGGATACACGGGATAAGTAAAAAATGTGGCATAACGATATAGAGAATAAAAACAAAATTTGATTTGCATAAAATATAGAGATTTATTGGAAAAGTATTATTGGCAGTGGAATATAATAGTTGATAAATACAAGTGTGATGAAATAGTTCATTAACAATATGGATAACTAAAGAAATAGAAATATGTTGAAATTAATTAATGATAGTTTATTTGAAGATAAATGCTTTGGATATGGTTTGACTTTATTAAATAGGGAGGAGTATTGTTTGAATCATAATATGTTACTGGATAAATTAAATAAATAGATATGGTTTGATTTTGGTTTATTTGTGATGTTTCTTATTATGTAATATTTTACTAACATACTTTCTTTATCTGGATACTGGATATACTGGATAAGTAAAAAGTGTGAAAGAACGATATAGGGAATAGAAACAAATTTTATTTGGATAAAATGTATAGATATATTGGAATAGTTTTATTGGCAGTGGAGTACAATAGTTGATAATACAAGTGTGATGAAAGAAAATATATAGTTCATTAACAATATGGATAAATAAAGAAATATGCTGGAATTAATCTGGGCCCGACTGACACACTTTCTACAAATATTTATCAATCTGGCTCTATCATCATCGTCCAAACGCCCCAGCCCGAATGATAGTTGATTTGAAGATAGATATGACTTGACTTTATTAAATATATTGGGAGGAGTATTGTTCGATTCTAATATGTTATTGGACAAATTAAATAGTAGTTATTTGTTGAATTTTTAGTTTTTAAGAGATAATGGAATGTGTATTAAATTAAGTTATTGGATGAATTAAAAAATTAATATTAATTCTGGAATATGGTTTGTTTTTTTTTTTATTGATATGACGTTTACTAATTTGAGTTTTTTTAACAATATATTTTGTCCTCCCACAATAATGGAATTGATAAACGACACCATAATCTGTTAACCAGAATACATGAATGTAACGTTAAAAAATCATTCTGAAAATATGTTGGAAGGGAAATGCATTAAGTAATAAATGACAATTAATAATCTAGATAACATGAAGAAAGAATATTAAATATAAATAAATTTGGTGTCGATTATTAGAATATTTTGTTTTTATTGTATTGGACAAATCTTAGAATCAAAGGATTTAAATAACTTGGATGTGGTTTGATTTTTATTTATTTACTTTTATCAATATAACATTTTCTAACATATTTAATTTATTGCTAGACGAAAAAAAAAATATATGGAAAATAACAATACTAAGTAGGTGATATAAATGGATAAATATTATGATTAGATAAAGAAAAATAGAAAAGTTATTTTAATCTGGATAAATTAGTAAATAGAAATATAATATATGTTAAAGTGATTGTTTATAAATATAATACCTTGGATATGGTTTGATTTTTATTTTCTATTATTTTTTTTTTTTTTTACCTTACATTTTACTAATATAATATTTCATTACTGGACGAATTAAAAACATATGGAAAAATGTAAATGACATAAATATATGGAGAATAATCTGGAAAAGATGAAATAATACAAATTACGTGTCAGGTTATTTGCTAGTTGATTTGAGAATATAAACTTTATGTGGATTTGTTACAAATAATTATTAAGGTCAAAGACATCGCATATGGTTTGAATTTTATTTACTGGTTTTATTATGCCTTATTAATATAGCATTTTACTAATACATTTATTTATTGGATACTGGATAAATGGAAATAATGGATAAATAAGAATAATATAAATTTTGATTTTGATAATTATGGAGGAATTAAGTATTACCATATGGTATTAATTTTAAAGATATATAGATAAACTTGTACATTGATCTGAGTGTTAAACAATATGGAAGAATTAAAATTTGATACTTCTAGGATATGGTTTGATTATTTATTTATTTATTTATTTTTATTTTAGAAACTTTCACTTACTTTGTTTTTTTTATTACTGGACGAACATAAAATTTTATTGTTTATGATTGGACAAATGTGAAGAGTTGCAAAGAGATGTGTTTAAAAAATTAATGGATTAATAGATTCAATATGGCCTATTTAGTTATTACGATTAATATTTTTTTTATATTTAAACAAATAATAACATATGGAAGAATATTTGGATAAAAGAAAAATTAAATTTGGGTATAGATAAATATATGGGAAATGTAGGAGAAATCAATTATCATTGAGTTCTTTTGGATTGTTCTAAAAACTCTTAGGATATGGTTTGATTTATTTATTTATTTGTATTTATTATTGTAATACTCTATTAACCTGATTTTTATTGCTGAATGAATGAATGTTTGGGATATGGATTGTTTGATTATTGATTGTATCTGAACTTATTGCTAGACAAATTTATTGGACAAGGTAAGATAGGTGTATTGCAACATTCTGATTACTTATTACTTATTCTAAAGATAGCATAATTTAATCATAAAATGAATGAAATTAGCAAAACGAAAAAATAGATGCTGATTGCAGAGAACTTTGGGTTTACCAAACTTTTAATAGAAAATTGACAACCATGAAAAAATGTGAATATGAATATAGTAAGTATCTATTAAGTTTGAAGAAATAAAATAAGCCGAAATCACATAATCTAATTATTCACTAACATTCTTTTATTATTATATTAGTCAATATTCTCAACTTTCAATTCATATTAGTATCAAATGATGACATATCATACAAAAGTATTTGAAATTTCTGAGATACTATATTTATATGAATTTAAGTGTAGTTTAGATTATTCACATTTATTACAGCATTATAATCATACAGACGCTGAAGGAGGATTTAACAATCTATAAGATCACTTGGTTTATGGTCTAATAACAAAAGGCAACATAATGTAACATTAGAAGAATTGCAGTAAATACTACATGATTAATAGAAATCACTTTATTTATTATGTTTTTAACAGGAATTTCGTATGCATGTAACAACTGATTTGTGAGAAAATATTATTTGATAATTTAATTTCATTAATAATTTTATTGATTTTTACAGGCTAATTATCAAATTTTAAGGTCTATTCAAAATTATTTATTTTTGGCAATGCTGCAACATAAGATTTTATCAAAAACTAATAAATTTATTTATATGTAAGTGATAACAAAAATGTTGAATAAAAAATTTTAAACTCTAATAAATTTGCATTAAATTTAATTAAATTTACTCAAAGTTAATTTGTGTAAATTGATTATGATACAATATTATGTGTATTATCTCACATTTATGTGATACAGGGCTTTTATAAGGTATTATTACACATGAAAATTTAAATATACAGATAGATAGAATTTTCCACATAATTCTTATATATATATATATATAGTGTATATATACATTACATTTTTTCGTAATCTGACGCACATCAGTTGAGACACGACGAATGATTACTTTTAAACAAGCTACATATTTAAAAATATTTGTACAATGATAATAAGAGTTGAGAAAATAAAAAATCCAAAAAATGACAAAAAGCAAATTTATTAATTAATTGAAACCAAATATATATAAATATTGCACAAAAATCTGAATTCTAATCTAATGTACTAGATGGAATAAAAATAATATTTCAAAATTTTGACTAAAATCAAGATGAACTTATAATATATTAAAATTATAGTTAATTTCATATTTATGAAGACTATGTTTAAAATCTTTGATTACTCCATCTCTTTTATATTTATTTATCAGTATTTTATAATTTTCTTCTTTATAAATAGAATCAGATGTAAGTATTGAAAGTGCAGATTTACCTCTCCATTTTATTAAAAATTCCTCCAAACTTTCTAAAGAAAATTTAAAATCATTATAAAATCTAATTTCTTTTAAATTAGTTAATTCAGATCTAACTAATAATTTTAATAAAATTTCCCCACTTTCAAAATTCTCTTCAATAGTTTCTATTTTATCTATATTATATATAACCAATAATAGGGACTTTAAATTTTTACAAATTTTTAATAATTTCTCAAATTCAGCAAAATGTTCTTTTGATGGTGAAAATGGAATTGATAAATATTCAATTAAAGGACAATTCTCATAAATTTTACAAATAAAATTGAGAGAATTTTTATTAAAACTATTATCACATCCAATAATGTCATGAGGTCTAAATAAAATTTTCTTGAGACGTCTTCCACTATTTTCAACTATATTAGAAATTAAATTTAATTTATTCCATTCTATATTAAGGATTTCAAGTTCATTATAAACTTGCAATTTCAATTGTTTTAATTGTTCTTCAGTAAAAAAGAGATAATCATCAATTATTAATATTTTTAGTTTATAGAATTTTGAAAGTATCTCTTGAAGTAATACGCGATCAATACCCTCTATATATTGGAAATATACTCTTAAAAAATTAAGACTATCAACCTTTTTTTCTAGTGCAAGAAAAATTTTTTCATAAGGATTTTCTACAAGATAATCATAATCAAGATCATCATTCCATTCAAAATGGTTTAAATTCTTCTGTACCTCAATTAATTTGACAATCCCATGATTAGGCTTTGGGACTATATTATTAATGATAAGTCTCTGTATAAATTGACAAGATTGTGATAATCCATAAAAGTATGAAGAATTTATAGATGTATCACATTTTAATTCACAAAGTGACTCAAGACGAACTTTAGCTTCAGGAAAATAAAATATTTGATGCTTAATTGATTTCATATCAAAATATTTCAATTCTGGACATTTTTTCATAAAAAGATGATAAAAATTTTGTTGTAAAACAAATTGATTATAAGTTAAAGAAGTTCCAATAGAAATTATTATATCTATAATTTTTACATTGATACTTCTACAATAAGATAAATAATCAAATAAGAGTGGTTGATTTAAATTGATTCCTTGATTTGTTATGAATTCTTTGATATCATTAAATAAATAGTAAGAAATAATGATGAATAATGAACTTTTATTACTATAATTAATATTATTATAGCACCAAGGATTCTTCCATAAAATTGGAATCACAGTTTCACACCAAAATCTATTGACCATTAAACATGAAAAAAGGGAATTTGAATCTTCTTGTAATTCTTCAAATATTAAGAAAAGAATATCTTTATTGAGTTTGGACATTCTTTTTTTTTTAAAAAAAAAAAATAAAAATAAAAATTGGCTTAAAAAATATTTTTTTTTTACAACTTTTAAAAGTATTTTTTAAAATAATTTTTCAAAATATTAAAATAAAAAATTTTTTTTAAAAAACCAAAAGAAATAAAAGTAACGAAAAACTATTTTTTCATTATATATTCGGAATCCAGCTCCGATCAATTTGCCAAATTAGGATGATATTGTGTGACCATTACTTGATCAAAATGACACAAATATTTACGCCAAATATTGTGATCGCCTCACGAAATAAATTGTAAAGAATTTTCAAATAAAGACTTAAAGACTTCATCAGCAAGCATTATTAATAAAAATCATTGTAATCTTAGTACAACCGTGATAATTTACAAGCATTAAATGCAGTCAGAAGCCAGAGCTTAATCCGAACAAAATCTCCAATTTGATTCATTATATAACATTTGAACTAATAATTAATTTGGTTTATCATATTATTTTTGTCCGAAGCGTAGTGTAGGACCGTTTACTTCTAAGCATTTCAGATGCAATGTCGTTCTGTCCCGCATGTTTTCGACCAATTATATTTAATGCGCAGATCACGTGATGTAAATAAATTGATTATCTGTTATGCGTGAAATTTACTACGCCAAGAAACTTAGACACGTGCCAGTGATCAACTGTTGAAAATGTAAATTTAGTAAGTGATGATATTCTTTTAAACCTAGCCGAGTAATAGAACAAATATAACCCTTGCCGCTTATTGTTCTAATGATTAATTAATGATATTTTATGTAAGGGTAGTTTCTTGGACCTTTGTTATTAAGTAATTTTGTCTCTACTTGATAAAGTTAATTAAAACTTGATTAGTTTAGTTAATCATGTTCTATCCGGTCTAATCGATATAGATAATATTTTTATCTACTAAGAAAGATTAAGAAAAATTTGGAATTTATTATAATTTAATTTAATTTAATTTACGGTAAAATTAAATTATGGAATTAAATATAGTAAAAGTTCAATAAGTTCAATGATAAATCGTTAGTGTAATGAAAGGCAATATTGCGGAGTGCATACTTTTAATTGTGTGTAAACTTATATCTCGACATGTATAGTCTATAATTTAAGGAGAAATTTCCAACATATAAAAAGTTTCTAATTATTATTCTCAATTATTCTAAAATTATAATTATCAAAGATGAAACTTTTTCATTTTAACAAATTATTACCATAATAATGATATAATTACTTGATTAACGTGAAATTTTAATAAATTTAATTGATTTTCCCTACCACAAAGGACTTCTTACCATAAAAATTATACATCACTATACTCAGGGTTAGGGTAAATGACTCATGTAAATAGTCCATATGAGTCATTGGCAAAATTTTTCATACGTAAAAAAGTTTGTACGACAATTAAAATCAGATCTATTGTACAAAGACGTACATTAAAGGGATATACACATACATAATGATTTTAAAACTGTATGTGAAAGTTGATAAAAGGTTATATCAATAAAAGGCGTAGCTTTATAGGTTTATTGAATGACTAACATGACTAACAATAATAATATATATGTTTACATTTTACGGGCGCTCATTGTTTTAAATAAATAGCCATAAATGGTAACACGTTAGTAGGAAAAATATATATATATATAATTAAAAAAAAATCCCCATTCATTTTTATATTACAACGTCGTAAAAAAAATATTACAACGCCGTAAAAAATGAATTCATTTTCTTTAGATAAAAAAATCGTTCAATATACAGATCAAATATATCAAAATAAACTTGATTATGATGTTATTTTTATTTTAGACCAAAAACCTAATGTTAAAAGAATGTTTGGTCATTCATTTATTCTAAAAGTTAAATCATTTTATTTTAAAACTGTATTTCAATGTACGAATAAAAATTATGAACTTGTAAAAAATTGTTACCAGTTCACTTTTCCTGAATATAGTTTTGAAATTTTTGATACAATCTTAAAGTAAGTTATTATTTTTATCATTTATTATTTTATTTCATAATTTTACATTTAAATTAAATTATTTATATTATACATATAATAGGATTATCTACGGTAATGAAATAAATGTTTCAACTATGAATTCAGAATTTTTGTTGAATTTATTGGAAGCTTCCAATCGGTTCAAACTATTTGATAAGGTCGATTATCTTCAATCGTACCTTATCGAAGCTCGATCAAGTTGGATATATGATAACATTTTTAAATTGATCCCTGACGCGTTTGATAATAATAACTTTCATCAATTAAAATCATTTGTTATAGATTTGATCTGTAAAGATACTAAATGGTTTCTCAGTTTGAAGCAATTTAATGATCTATCTGAAAATCAATTGATCAAATTTTTACAAATAAATGATTTATCTATTGAAGAATTTCATGTTTGGAATGCTGTACTCAGTTGGTCATTTAAAAGAAATGCTGACCTCAATGAAAAAAATGTAATTCAATGGTCAGATAAAGAAATTGATCGGTTTAAAACCACTTTAAAACCATTTATCCCATTTATAAGATTCTTTCAGATATCAAGTGTTAGATATTGGGATTATATTCATGAGTTTGATAAAGTTTTACCGGAGGGGCTTGTAAATGAGATTCTTGAATATTATTTCAAAAGTTCTCCACCAGTAAATTACTCTTTATTACCATTAAGAAAAGTTCGAATGATTGATTCAGACCTTATTTCATCAGAACAAGCTGAAATAATTTCACTTTGGATTGGAAATAAGAATCCAGAAAAATTAATGGGTTTAGAATGGGAATTTAAATTTAATCTCTTATATAGTACAAGAAAATATGGTTATTCAGTCAAGAAATTTCATGAATATTGTGATAATAAAGGGGCTACAATAGTATTAGTTAAAACTGAAATTCCGGATGAAATCATTGGTGGCTATAATTCTATTTCTTGGGGAAATGATAGTAATATTGAATCAGAAGATTCACCAAGATATTTACCTGATGATGACGAGCTGATGGATATAGAAGAAAATAATAACAAATCTAGTAATGATACATGTGCTTTCTTATTTTTATTCAACAAAAATGGTAAAAATAAAATGGGAAAAATTTATTCAACAGATATTTCTTATTTTATTCATAATTGTTATGATTGTGGTCCATGTTTCGGTACGACTGATCTATGGATTACTCCCAAGGAAGCTCATTCGGATGAACATAATATTGCTTATCAACCTTTATCAAATTTTGGGTATCATAGAAAAGATTGTTACGATATTGAATTAAGAGAGGAACCAGGTGGTTTTCAACTTGTAGATTATGAAGTATTTCAAGTGGTTCATGTCTAAAATAAAAAAAAATTTATTTATAAAATAATTTTGCTAAATATTTTTTTGTGTAAGGTTTTTTTTTTCTTGTAATATTAATTTTGACTTTTACATTAAAGAAACCGGTTGTAAATAATTTAGATAGTTTACAAAGCTTTTCATGCTACATTAATAAAATTATTGTAATACAAAATTATAAAATATTTGTTTATATAAGAATTTTTAACCAAGTAATTCAATATATACGATATATACAGTAGTTCATGTCTTTAGGATACATAAAAAGGTCAGGGCAGGTTATTTACGTAGCATGAGCCAAAAAAAAAATCATGTAGGTCATTTCCTTTTTGGACAGTGCTGACCAGAATTACATAGTGCCGGCCCTGAAGAAATGTAGAGCTGATAGTAAATTTCTTTTAACTGCACCTGACCTTTATATATATAGCTCGGAGTCCTAGTAGTTCCTTGATAGTTCATAAAACTTAACTATTAAATGGATATCTATAAAAAAAAGTTAATTATATCAGTATGATATCGCCAGAGTTGACCTTGTCAAATGACATAAAAAGATTGCTTTATAAAGTACAGATAAAGTCAATAACATGTTCAAAGGAAGTTTTTTAAATACTATTTATATTGATTGGCTGTGGTGGTATATTGCTCTCAATTCTGAGATGTTTAGGCTACAAAACATAGCTAAACAGGCGAAAACTATTGCCTAGTACTAAGAAATTTGTTTAAGTTGGAGAATAATTGACACGTCATTTTGAGAACTCAATTATTTTATAACTATTTAAAGTAAAAGTAATAACGTCTTCTAATAGTGACGTAACTTTTATATAAGTTATATTATTGAACTCAAAATCATAAATCCATAAGTCTTATCGAAAATATAGTATATACAAAGTCAACAACATTGCAACATAAGTGAAGATAAGATTAAATTTGCACTATTTAAAAGTAATGATCAAGCTGTTCATTTTAATTTTATCTGGAAATTATCCTATGTATAAGATTGCATAACACTGCGAGTGTTGCAACACATACGTTTACTTAAGTTTTTGTAAAAGAATTTTGTTTAAAAAAATTACGTAATGCACGGTTTCACCTAAAAAATTTCTTAATGTTTAAATTTTATATTTAACGAAACGTTTTTAACCTCATAAACCACTTTTTCGATGCTTACTTATACAATATAATGTTTTTATTTAAATAAAATAGAATTTATTGTTTGAAATTTGTGACACATGGCTGAGTTAAGTGTTTATTAGACTCAATCGGAATTATGTAAAGACTTTATTTTAGCAACTGAAACTATCTTACTATATTAGTTAATTTTAGTAAGTTCTTGAAGGACTGAGAAATGATATAAAATATTTATTTAGAAATGAATTTAATATTATGGAAAATTTTATTTAGTTTCGTTCAATCGATTGATATTGAAAATTTCCATGTAATTGTAACAAGTATTTTATTTTTATTTTCGATAAATACTATTTATAATAATATTCAAATCATGAATGATACACACGTTGCAAAATTTTTATTTCATTTTATTATATGGTTAACGTTATCTTTGAATTCATTAAGTTGTATCCTACATTTAAATTTAGTATGGACTAATCAAAAAATGAATCCTAAAGAAATCTAAGAAATTTATGGAAAAAATCCGATTATTATGAATATCAGGTAAGAACAGTTCACATTATCACCAGTAATTATAAAATTATTGACTTTTTAATTTTTGACAACCTAAATCCCCAAAGTTATCGTTTTTTATTAATCAAAATTAAATAATTATTTTTTCAAATAAATTTTTTTAATCACAAGAGACGAAGTTCCTTACTAATAAAGGAATTTCTAGTTAAAATCGGCGTAAATTTAAATCATTTTCTAGGGGTGATGATTTTTCGGCATAACGGCAATAAATTTATCCGCAGTGTATAGTTAAATCAATGGCTGAAATGGAAGTATAGATACCCCATTTTGTAGAGAGTTGTAGATGAGCTGGAGAAGTCGTATACAAGGGTTGTCTGACACTATTCTGATTTTTGGAATAGATGGGATTCTTTAACTTAGTTTCAGGTTTTACTTTCCATTAGTTACAATAGTCACACCGTACTATTTACGATATTAAATTTTTATTTTTCGTACTTTCTTTTAATTTGTATTAACTTTTATATTTCTGGTACAATAAAAAAAAATCAACAAATATTATTTCAATAACCTTTTACAAGTAAAAAATTAAAAGTAGTAGATTTTTTTTGTTTGTAGTTAAGTTATATTATTATGTGCATTTGTATTTACAGATGTATTTTTTATGAGGAGTGCTTAACAATAAATAATAAGAAAAAATGCGTAGATGCTTTTTTTAATTTTTTTTTTTTTTTTTGCGTAATCCCAAGAATGTGAGTGTAACCATACATAAGTGTATGTACAGTAAGTTTACATAATAGAAATTTACAAACTTACACAAGTCTATGAAGCTTTATGCAAGCTTAAGTGGCTTATATCTAAAAATTTTCTGTTGTTTATAATAATAATTTTATATTTAACGAAAAATTCACATTTTATGAGCCTTTTTTTTAATGTTTGCTGATGATAAATTAAAATTATTATTGAAGTTTATATGGCATAACCAAGTGCTTACATAATTAAAAAAACAATCAATGAAGTCTCCTTATCTTAACAATTTTTTGGTTAATTTAATTTTTATTAAAGTATTAGAAAAAACTGAGAAATGGCTTTTAAAAATTATTTTTTAGAAATGATCCTGTAACTGTAACTATATAAAATTTTTATGACATTTATTCATTGAGGGAAAATTTATTTGGTAAAATGATCGGCATTCCAGGAATTATTGGCTGAAATTATTTTTTATTTTGGTTTCATTTAATCCGATTGTTCATTGAAAATTCCCTTTTTCTTTTATGCCGATCAATAGCGTAACAAGTATTTTATTTTTATCATCAGATTACTATATATAGAATTTTTGTATTCAATTTTTGAATGTTACACATGCTGCACAAGGGCTTATTTGTGAATAAATTTGTCCGAACTCCGTAATTTTAAAAAATTTTTACGTTTCATTTTATTAGTTAAATTGTAATCTACGTATATAAATCCAAATAATTTAGTATGGAAATATCA
>JADRCO010002430.1:0-13732 GCA_021464525.1 Rhizophagus sp. LPA8_4_AMF
ATGTGATTATATATAGAGGGAATTTTATTTAAAATAACTAATGATATCGTTCTACCAATTTGTGTGACAGTGATTATACTTATATCTGTGATTATAAAGAAGGTGTTTTATTATTTAAAAAATCGGGCCCAGCCACCATGTGACTAAAGAGAAGGAAGTGACTATATATGGGGTGACTATAGAGGGGGTCGACTGTATATAAGATATTATTTTTATAATATGGTTGGCTTTCTCTTTTGAATCTCCTAATAATAATACAATATTTATATTACAGGAAAATGTAAATTCATGATTCTCTACATTTTCTTGATTTTCAGATTTTCTTTCAAATGTATCAAGAATTTCTGATAAACATTCATATAGTTCATTTAATTCAATTACTTGATCAGCAACTACACCATTTATTTGCTGTTTATGTCGTTGATAAGCTTCTTTACTTTGAATACGGCATGTAATACAAGATTTGTATGATTTTTTATTAGTAATAAACATGCTTAAAGGGAAGTGTTTTTCGCACCCTTTGCAGTATTGATATTCGTTACCAATTTATTATTGGTTCCAAGAGGTTCCATGTCGTCTAAAAATGAAAGAAAACAAATTACCAAAAAAAATATCAAAAAACAAATTTGGAAATATAATTTAAAGTTAAAATAAAATTTGGATAAAATCCTATAATCACGATAACTATTTAAAATACAATGTACTACAATAAACTTTATATAAAATACGAAATAAATAGGTTTTCTGTACACATATCTTTTTAGCTTTTAGTAAGTAATAAAATTATATTTATCTTGCATAGTAAAAATTTCATGATTATTACTTACAAATACTTGTTTTCTATTCTTTTGATCACAAAGAAAAAAAAGGGTTTAGATCATTTCCTGGGGAAACAGTTTTTGAGGTTACTTGATCTATAACATTTTGAATTTGTGCGTTAGTTAATTTTGAAATCTCATTTGCACTGCAAGTGACATACTTAATTTTATCAATTCCTACACCATTCTTTCCAAATAATTTGCGAATTTTTTTGGCTCTAAGAGTTTTAATCCGTAAGGCAACTAGTGTAACACCAGTTAGATGTTCTAACATTTCCTTATATATTTATGTTCTTGCAGTTTTATCGGTAACTCCTGTATCACAACAAACCTCAGCAACTTTATTTTCAAAATTATTTGAATAACAAATCCAGGATAAAATCTCCTCATGTCCAACTTGTACTGTATTCCTAAACCAATGGATTAAATTTTGTGTTGTGACTTGGTTGCAAGACACTTCAGAAGATTTTATAGTCGAATGCTGTTCATTAGGTGAAGCAATGATACTACAATTCTGTAAATCACGTATTAGATCAAGTTCTATATTCTGATATTTAGTAAGCTTAAGTTCCAATCTTGGAATAGTTTTTTGCTGATTGTTTCCCGGCGAAACAGGTTTTGTGTTACTTTTAAACTTGGGTGCTGAAACATTTTGGCTATATGCCAAAATCGAAATACCTTTCGGCATATAGTAGTTTCGGAAATCCCAAATCCCAAATAGCTGCCGAAATCCCAAATTGTTATGATCACGTGACATGAACAGTATGTCAATCATTTCCTTTTTAAGCGATACCATTCCACAAATTTTGTGTTTTCTAAAAATTAAAAAAAATTGGTTTGGAATCTTGTGTAACATAAGGCCCAAATCACATGACCGGAATAATTTGGGATTTCGGCATCAGTTTGGGATTTGGGATTTGGGATTTGGGATTTTGTCAAAATTCCGAAACTATATTTTGGCATATGCCGAATCCCAAATGTATTTCGGCACATAAGGGTTTCGGCACCCAAGTTTAGTTACTTTCGATTTCATCATTTCTTAGCGAAGTTTCTGTAACAAGCGATAAGTTGGAAGGAACAGTTGACTCACGTTGAATTTTCTTATCCCTATTTCTCTGCCTTATCTTATCACTAACCCTTTCTTATCAACATCATCCAAGAAAGCATCTGTCTTCTCATCCTCCAATAACGCCTGATAACTCAACAGGTGAAGATGGCCGAAAGGTACTTTGCTTGACATTGTTGTGTTGATCTATGACGGAGCTAGGTGTATTAACAACTTCCTCGGAAGAAATATCTTGGGTTTGCTGTTTGATCTCCTCGTTGTTATCTATTAGTTTCACTACTTCGGCCTTTAGCTCAGCAAACTCAACATCGCGTCTAACATTCTCGGCTGAAGAATCCGCCTTACTTTTCTCCAACTCTCGATTCTGGCCTTGAGTTTAGCATTCTCAACATCACGTCTCTTACTTTCTTCCACAGCCGTCTTAGAACCTCGACAATCCTTCTCTTAAGCTCACCTTTCTCAGACTCAAACTCACCTAACTTTCTTTTAAGATCAGGGGTCTCAGCATTCTTATCTTTAAGCTCAGCATTCTCCTTCCTAAGCTCGGCAATCTCAGTTAAGAGCTTGGCATTTAATTCTCTCAATGAATCAGTGGATTGCATGTTCGATAATAATTTTTTATATAAGATGGAATAATTCAAAAGTTCGTTAGCATAGATAAAAAAACGAGCTAATATCCTCATCGGAATTACTGATTTATTGATGTAAAAAATAATTACAAGATTCGGTACATAAACTTGTTTTACAAAGTGAAATAGAGTTTCTATGTTAATGCCTGCCGGTGTCTTGCTCATCTAAGCTATCTTTACTAGTACAATATCCCAACATTAATTCTAATCCGATTTCATTTGTCCCAACGTCGATATTCTGGATAAAATAAAATGGTCGTCAGTAGAAGAATCAGAAATAAATTAACAATATTGGCTTTAGTAAAACTTACCGAAAGTTTATGTTCTCCATCTAATAAGGTCCTCGAAATTTCTGAGCAAAAAAACAGATATTAGCTTTGCAAGCTCTGAGTCGCTTCCTTGTAAATACAATATTATACATTCATATCTTAATTGCGTAATGTCTCGCCCGGAAATTGAGAAATCTCACATCGCACAGAGTTACTACGCTTTGTTTTTTTTCCGGTCTGTGTTGCACACAGAGTTGCACACAAAAGCCACATTAGTCAAATTCGGTCAATCGTACGACTGAAAAATTACGTAACATTAATTACCTTTTTATATAAATACCTTGAGAATTCGTCGGAGAATCAAAAATCTAATGAAAACCGTATTAATCATTTTTTTTCGTGTACTGATAAATTACTTTTTTTACTATGTTTATTAATTTTTTTCTGTATTGCGTCACAACAAGCCACCAAAAGTTTATGCAAGAGTCTATCAAGAGTCACGATGTATTCAGAAAGGCATATATATACCCTATATATCCTCTAGTTTTCTCAAACCTACTTTCTCTAAATCTCTTTCTCTAAGATATTATTTTATAATTACAGAAATATAATCGAAATGGTCGAATCGTACAATTGTTTACGTTTAGATAATAAATACGTTTTCCAGGTGGACGTTTATCAAAATGAAAATGACAAGGAGAAATTCGTCGAAGTTGGTGGTGATAAAAAAAGATATCTATTTGATAGTGTAAAAGTTGGACAAGTTGCGAAACTTATCTCTCATGAAGGAAAGTTTAAAGATTCTGATACACTGAGACTTTGGAAGGTTAACGTCAACGAAGATGCTCTTAATTCTGTTCCTACTGAAGACGGTATTAAACAACTTGGAGGCGTTCTTATGAAACATCAACAAAAGTTTGTAGATCATTTTCCAGCTGATAATGTACTTGAGGATGATAACATCCACATTGTTGCTGTCATTGTAACCACCTCCACAGGCAAGTGTCTCCCAACGTTTTACCTCTCGGACAAGAAATTTGCAATCGAAACAATGATATATATTTCGTCATTTATTAATAATATCAAATATGCTTTCTGACTGTTATTACAACCATTAGAGCTCGGGAGGAAAAGGAGGAACACAGAAGAAGAAAGTAAGAAATGTTCTTGTTTCTATACATAGCTATCTATTTCATTCTATCATTCTTACAAATGTTTCTCTAACAGCAACAGGTAGAAAGAAAAGAAGTTGGGCGGTTAATAGTACCATTGTTGATGAAGTGTGTGATTCAGTATACTTTGTTGATCCAACGGAAACGAGTGGACCACTTTATGACATGATTCAGAAAGGAGAATTCGTAGCTTTATATGGTGCACGGGCTTCCGGGAAGTCTACACGAGTGGATCAAGCTATGATTAAGTTGAAAAGCAAAGGCTATGTTTGCATTTAGTAAGTTCTATTTAGTAAATTGCATTTAGTATAACTGTTGCTTACATTTCTTTTTTTCTTCGGAACAGTGTATCTTTTGAAGGAGTAAATATAAGTACCATTGACATATTCTGGCCGTCATTAGGCACTAAACTTGCCATTAATGCTCCAAAATATTTTAAATTAAATGATGTCAAATCTGCCGATGATTTCATGTTTAAGTTTCGGAAAAGTGATTGGGAATCTGAAGTTATTTTCTTCATTGACGAGTATGATGTATTACTTGGAGCAAATGATGACATTAGATCCTCATTCCTTGGAGCAATTCGTAACATTAAAAATTCAAAAAGAGACTATGCAATCTGGTCTTCTGTAGCCATCGGTCCCCTAAGTATTTTATATCTGAAATCGGACAAAATAAATGTTTCTCCATTCAACGTTAAGGAGCCATTTAGGAACCCAAATTTCACTCTGGCACAAGTGGAGTCTGTATATAAAGATTATGAGGACGACAACATATTGACCATTGGTCCGGAGGTCATTAAGGATATTTATGAACGGACGAACGGGTATGTGAAACTGGCCGAAAGTAATATGAAATCAGTACTAAAATTTATTTTTCTGTTATTTGACAGGCATGCTGGCCTCGTCTGCCTTTGTGGCAAGGCTATCAGTTATCACCTAGAAAAGCAACTTGACGAAAGAAGACATCTTGATATCACGCTCTGGTCAAACTTTGTTGTCAGTTCACGACTGACAGATCGTATGACTATGTATAACACATTTAAAAAGATGATTGCCGATCTCCTTACGCCTGATGCTAAGAATGCTATAGGTCTTCTCCGATCTGTATTTTTAGGATACTTCAATTTCGTACATATTCAAGACGTTGAAGAAAGAAGACTAGCGGATTTCTTAACTGTCGAGGGGGTGCTCGTGAGGGAAAATGCGAACGAGTATAGTTACAGAATGTCGTCTATTTTTGTTGATGATTTGATTCGGCGACAGGTTATTCCTGTTGTGTGCCAGTCTTCTCCGGAAAGTCCAATCCCCTTAATAGAAGATGACTCCCTGGATACTCTCAAAGTTTTGCAGATGGCAATCCAGTTCTTCGATAAAATCATCCTTTCTAATGGGTTCATTCGGTCATTTAAAGTTGCAGATGAGTTGTATGTTGACGGTAGGAAAAAGAAAAAGGTTCCTCGAGAAAGCGTGTACGATACAGAGCTGAACAGGATTCTGATTAATTGGCTCGTCAAGAGAGGTGGCTACGAAGTCACTGGACAGTGGCATATGGTAGAAACTCGTGACTGCGAAAAAGACAAGCACTCATATAGCGATATAGTAATTACAACAGATAGTCAAAAAATTATTATTGAGCTTCTTGCCACTGCCACAAAAAGAGACCTCGACAAACACTTTGAAAGAGTTCTTAAATATTCTGAACTATTATCTGCGAACGATATTTGGATAGTTCATTTTACGTGTGAAGATGGTTATGCAACTCGGGAACTTCAGTGGCCACCTGATAATAGCGGAATTAATGTTGTACACATCTTTCATGACCGAAATCTTAGTTTACTAATGAATGCCAAATATGCAGATAGTGATGGTACCATTGAATATATCGTAGATATGGCTGTAACATTGCAAGATTAGTTAACTTTTTTAAATATCTAATTTTTAATGCTTATTTTTAGTAATACTTGCGAGAAATCACTTTATGTATTATAATCAGTATGTTTTATTATTACAATAAAAAAAACATATAATGCAATTTGTATTGGTAAACTTTATTATTGATTTTTCAGATTTAGTGAAGCGAATGAAATGTATGGTGCTATCAAAGAGGGAGGGAGTACGCGGATCCTAGGCCATCAAGTTATTTCTTTGCTCTCTCTATAGCTAATTTGTTTCTATTGCTAATATCGCTATCTTACACTCCAAACTATACATACAATATTTTCGCTTATCTATATCACCCTTTTCACTCCCACCCACATAGATCATTTAAAAGATTAAGAGAACTATTCCGTGATTAATTAATTTCGAACCTATAGTAACAGAGAATAAATAATTATATTCCCATAATTTTAGATAGAAAATAAACAATACACTAATAATCCATTTCATTTCACTTTTGTAATATTCCAGTCCGTCAAATATTTAAAAAATTGTTGCTTAATGGTTTTTGTATCGAAAACATGATATTACGCAAATCATGGCATGGTGATTTACTGCGGCAGACGTTTGATATAAAGCATGTGACGGACATCCCCAATTTTACTGTGCTGATTTGACACGTGCCGGCAATCACGATTTTTTCGGCGAAGATCAAAACATATCCGCGGATTCTTAGAATTGGGCCAAAATTAGCATGATAGGGCCGATGATATTATGCGTTTCACAGAAATTCACATAAAACACAAAATTTGTAATTTTTTGATCACCACAAAATTGCACATAACTTATCAAATTTATCAGAATTCACATAATTTATTTTTTTTCTCTCACATAAATTCACATATTTTATTGAAATGTGCCGCAAAATTATACACAATCGGTAAAAATCTGTTATCACTGCAGATCACAGAATTTTTTTTATATCACACACATAATTTACTTTATAGCGCCGCAGAAAATCATCGGCCCCTATGATGACTATTGTTACACAAACTATTTATACATGTATACATATGTATAGTTTTACGATGGTCATATTGCATCACATGAAGGACGCGCCTGTTTGCCATGAAATTTTACAAGGACGTTCCTTCGATACTACTCTAACATAATAGAAAACTGATCTCTAATGATCTCTATTCTCCACCAAGTTTTACTAGGAAGAACTTGAGAAATACCTCTATGTTACACACAGTCAATAGATTGTTTTTATAACTTTTAAAGACTGAACACATAATTTATTTTTTATTTTTATTTTTAATATTAGACATAGGCTGAGAAACAATTACATAGACGGTTACAAGACTGAACACATAATAGAATTTAGGTCTTTTCATGTTAAAAGTCCTTGAGATTCACGTGAGCAAGGTTGACATGAAGATGATCATTTTTCTTGAAATGTTTCAGCCAATCAGAATCATTGCAGATCAGCCAATAAAATCCAACTTCCATCATGCTGCCAAAATTGCGGTCCCTAAAAATGGATTATTCATATGATTTTTGGTGTAACAAATACAAGTGATCGATAAACTTAATAACATAAAAAATAATGTCCGTGTACTAAAAAAAAATTTACATAGATGCTTTTCAAAACCAATCCAAACTTTTTAATGAGGCAATGTCCACTAAGGTATTTTAAATTATACTTGGTGCAGTTTCGTTTTATTTTATTTTTAGAGTCTGTTGTTCGTATTATGCATATTAATGTTTTTTATAATTTTCTTAGTCAAAGCTAATAAATACAAAAGGAATTGGTTAATTAGATGATATTTTAGTTTGTGTAAGGTATATTTAGCATTAATATAATAATAAGAATGTTCTGTAGGGTATCTTTAACATTAATATTAATTTTTTATCTTTTTAGTTAACACATAATGGAGTCAAGTTCCAATGATCTTTCCTCTTTTACTATCCAACCACCTTCTCTGCCAAATTTTCTTTATAAAGTATGCTTTCGCTCATTTCATTCAGAACGTGACTTGTTACTACATCACAAAACTATCAGTAAATATAATAGACCTACAGAACATATTGATGTGTTACCGTCACAAACTATTAAAGAATTTCAGAAAATTTTTGTATATTACATTTATAAGAAATTAAGCAAAAATCATACCAGGGTTGGGCGTCAAACAGTTTCTTTTCCCTGTACAAAGAAATTTTTTTCAATTTTTTGTGGATTTATTCATTTTTTTCAAGCCAAAAGGGGTATTTACAAATGGGGAATTGGGAAAAAAGCAATTAAATTATATTTTTAATGATGAACAATGGTCGACAAAACATTATGACCAAGGACAAAAATCATATACAGTCGACCCCCTATATAGTCACCTCCTGTATAATCACATCATATAAAATTCCCCTTTATAAGCACACTATATTTTAGCCTAATGTACTAATAAACATATTAAAAAAACCTCCTCTATAGTCACAACATATGACTTTTTTTATAATCAAACCTTTTTTTTTCAGTCCCGAGGGGTGTGACTATAAAGGAGGTTGACTGTATAGTCTTACTAGATCAATCAAATGGATCGCGTAATTTTTCTAAACACAATAAAGTAAAAACAAGCGAACTAATCCTTTAATTGTACTTGCTAATTAAAGAACATCCGGTAAGGAAAATATAAAAAAAAATCTCATTACAAAAGGGGGGAAGTTGTTATTGAATGGAGGAAAAGAAAGGATTATGAAATTAACAATAATTTTTGTTATGCTGGACAGTGGACATGTTACTATAAATTTTTATATATCTCAAATTAGAAGTCTAAATTGATCATTTGGAAATTTAAATTTATTTAGAGTAATAAAAGGTGAAATTTATTTTAAATTTGAACTCTATATATTAGTCGAAATAAGACAAATCAGCTAAAAATTGGATATCTGATTTTAGGTTAAATTACGACTTAAATATGTCCGATTTTTACAAAAAAATTATATTCCAATAGTTAGCTGATTGGCTGCCAATTAGATGTACTTCAGAACTCAAAATTGGACAAATATCAAACAAATATCAGAATTTAATTAATCTGATTTATTTTGATTTTTAATATCAAATTTATTAAATGTATTTATTAAATGATTAAAAACTTTATAATTATATTATTATTATTAGCATACATCTATCTAAATTACAAATAAATATTACTAATTCAAAATTATAATAAAATAATAATAATAATAAAAACCAAGATTCATATTTACAAATCTTAGTTCCTTCATTTGTCAGAAGTCCATCTGAACTTATAAAAAAGAAAAAAATGGTTATTAGTAACCGTTTATTAATATTAATAAAAAAATAAAACTAAGATTTATATTTACTTACGAATCTTAGTTTTTTCTATTTTTTGGAATTTGGAAGCCCATCCAAATCTAAAAAAAGAAAAGAATGGTTACTAGTAACCGTTCATTAATATTAATGAAAAAAAAACTAAGATTCGTAAGATTTGTACTAGTTTTTTCTGTTCTTCAGAACTCAGAAGTCCACTTGAACCTAAAAAAAAATTAAGAATGGTTAGAAACTATTTTATAATTATAATAAAAAATAAAAATTTAACCAAGATCCGTATATATTTACAAATCTTGATCTTTTTCTGTTCTTCAAAAATCTACTCAAGATATCCAAACCTATAAAAAAAAGAAAGGAATGGTTAGTAACTGTTCCATAATATTAAAAAAAAGAAAAAAAAACTACGATTTATATATGAAATATTTATGAATCTTAGTTCTTTTCCATTCTTTAGAAGTCTACTAAAACTTATAAAAAAAAAACAGTTAGTAACCGTTCATAATAATAATAAAAATTAAAAAAAACTAAGATTCGTATTCATTTGACTTACAAATCTTAGTTCATTTATTCATCAGGGATCCATCTGAACCTACAAAAAAAAGAAAAGAACGGTTAGTAAACCATTTCATAATAATAAAAAAAAGAAAAAAAACTAAGATTCATAATATAAAATACTTACGAATCTTAGTTCTTTTCTATTCTTTGAAAGTCTATCCAAAACCTATAAAAAAAAGAACGGTTAGTAACAGTTTATAATAATAAAAAATAATAAAAAAAACCCAAGATTCGTATTTGTACTTACAAATTTTAGTTCATCTATTTGTCAGAAATCCATCTGAATCTATAAAAAAAAAAGGAATGGTTAGTAAACCATTCTATAATAATAAAAAAAGAAAAAAAACTAAGAATCATAATATGGAATACTTACGAATCTTAGTTCTTTTCTATTCTTTAGAAGTCCACCTGAAACCTATAAAAAAAAAAGAATGGTTAGTAACCGTTCATAATAAAAATAAAAAAATAATAAAAAAAACTAAGATTCATATTTGTATTTACGAATCTTGGTTTATCCATTCATCAGAAATCCATTTGAACCTATAAAAAAAGAAAGGAACGGTTAGTAAACTGTTCTAAAATAATAAAAAAAAATAAATAAAACTAAAATTTTTAAGAATCTTGGTTCCTCTTTTTCATTTCTTAACTTTAAATCAAATCCCTTTTCTTCTTCCTCTCTTTCCTATTTTTTACCTTAAAATCCAGTTTTATAAACAAGCCAGCATCTTACAAAAAATAATAAAAAGAAATGTTAATTTATTTTTAACTAAAATATTAAAAATTCCCTTCATTCTTCCTCTTTTTCCCATTTTTTACCTTAAAGTTCAGTTTCATGTTAAAGCTGGTATCCTTCTATGTGTCCTATACAAAAATAATGAAAAAAAACATTAGTTCATTTCTTATCTTAATGTCCGATTTCATAACCAAGCTGGCATCCTACATAAAAAAAAATGAAAAAGAAATATTAATTCATTTTTTAAATAAAAATAAAAAGATAAAATTAAAAAAAGTAAATTAAAAAAAATATGTAAGTTTTAAAATGAAATTTACATTACTTTCAAGAAAAAGAGGCGGAAGAAAGGTGTAAGAAAAAGGAAAGAACGAAAATAAAAGAGGAGAACGAAAGAGAAAGGGAAGGACGAAAGAGGAAGGGAAGGACAATAGGATAAGTAAAGAGGTAAAAGGACGAAGGGAAATGAAGGGAAGTGAAAGAAGGGAAAGGTGAAAGTTTATAAAAGATGATCTTTTTTAAACTTTTGATACATGTAATGTGTGACATTTAATCAGTGCACTATTCCTAGAGGTGTAAGATTATAACTGATGGTTATATAATATGATTTCATATTGACAAAACTGTCCTTCATATTAAATTTATATATGTTACTAATTATATGTTAAAAATTGGATAAATATTGCATACAATAAAAAAAATTAACTATATAAAAATGTTACACTCAAGTAAAATTAAAATATAGCAGAACTGGTTTTTTATTTCTAGGTACTTCAAAACACGGTTGGACCTCTCTTAAAAGAAAAAATTTTAATCAGCTATTTTCATTTCAACAAATATAGTTATAAAGGTAAAAAAAAGTCAAATTTTAGTGCTTTACTTTTAAATTTTTTATTAATATTAAAATTTTTTATATTTAGAAATGTGTTTAAATGATCAAATCAACCCACAAGAACTGAAGAAACAAAAGTATCCTGAAGTCCTCTAGGAATTATACTGACTTAAACCTGAATTTAACAGAAAAAAAGTTTATTTTTTTTATAAAAAAAATAAAATATAGAGAAAGGACATTGATTTATAATAATAAAGTTAGGACCTTCTATGTATTTGATAAAAAAATAGTGAAAAATACAATACTTTTTCTTTTTGATTTTTTTTTCTCAACACTATAAGAGTATTAGAGGAGCACGATCAGCACTTACTACAATTTTTTTTGAACCCGATTCTTTCAGTTTCAACTTAGCTTCAATATTAAGAATAACAGAACAAATTCCTTATTGGAAAATTTGCAATTCAGTAAGTATAACAGAGGTTACATCATTAATTAAGACAAATATTGCATTTAAGCAAGAGTTTTTTGGTGCAGCAATAAGAAAAATTATTAATGGAATAGGCATAATATTTTTTGGAAAAGAAGACAAAGTAGAAAAGAATTTAATAATTAGATGGCAAGAGAATTTAATTTCTTATGACATACATATTCTTGAAAAAAAATATTGTGACAGGAATTGCGACTGAAAGAAACTTCTCAGAAATAAATGAGACAATCCAATTCGTATCTAAATCAAAAATATATTCTGAACAAATAACAAAAGGTATTTTAATTCTTGTGCATATTTTTAATTTACTTGTCAAATACTAATTTGATATTAGATTTTGAACAAATAGTCAAACTTCAGGATGCTCATTTTATAAATAATCAAAAATATTCAAATAATGTTCATGAACTCTTTGCAATAGATTACGTTTCTGTAATTATTGTGACCTTTCAGTAGAGTGGAAGCATAAATCAACAATAGATACGCATTATACAAGTAAAAAACATGCAGCACAAAAGAAAATTTTTGAAACAAAAGAAAAAACCAAAGGTCAACAAACGTTAGAAACTGCTTTACTTGTTACAGTATCAAAAAATAAAGTTATAGAGGATTTAATAGAAGTATTTGCTAATGCAAATATTCCTTTAGAAAAAATCAATGAATTACTTCTTTTTTTAAAAAATATCTTAAAGAAGAAGGTGCAATTCCTCAAGCACCAACTTTGTACCAATTATATTTACGTAAGTCTTTAAAAAACATGTTGATACTTTAAAATCAATTTTTGATTCTAAACCTATTTGTATTATTATGGATGAAAGCAGTAATGATTGTGCACAGAGTGTAATCAATACTCTTTTTACATATTATGCAGATATTAAATTAGTCTCAGTTGACTTTTTGGTACAAGTAAATAATTTAACAATTGCACAAACACTTTTTCCCATATTGTATATTTATAATATATTTTTAATCCTTTCACAGCTGTTTCTTTCAGATTCTGCTGCATACATGAAAAAATGTTACCATAAAGTTTTAAAACCAGTTATGTCGCAATTGATACACCTGCCATATTCTGCGTATATATTAAATTTTATTGGACAAATTTAAATATTTATATTATTTATTAACAATTATAAAATATAAATATAAATACTAATATAACTAAAATAGTAAAACCTGGTGGGATTTTTCCAAATTTTTACATTTAAAAACTTTTGGGCCAAAATTAAGGATTCTTTTATCAAGTCTTCTGCACAAAAATCTTGATATATAACTCATTTGTGTATGAATAGTATTGAATTACCATGCAAAATCCCATTACCAAATAAAACTCAGTAGAATAGTTAGTTTAAAATGGTTTTTTATACAAAAAAATATTTACAATATTGGCCAGATTTTTATAAAAAAGAGTTTGAGAATGATCCAAGAAATGAAACAATAAGTGCAATTCATTCAATTTTACAAAATACATAGCAATTAGGAATTATTACTATCTATACAAATTTTATTTTAATTTATGCTAAAGCATTTGTTCAAGATTTAGATTTTTTTTAGCAACAAAAAGAATCAGTTTTTCCATTTGTTGAAATAAGATTGGCAAATCTTATAGCTTATCTGAACAGGACCCCAAATAATACATATAAAGGTCACATCTAGTGTTCTGAACGGACCGAATCGGATCAAATTTTAGGTAAATCTGATCCGATCCGAAGTCGGATCAAATTAAGTTAGATCTGATCTGATCCGAATTCGAATCAAATAAACTCTGATCCGATTCGATTCGAATCTGAGTCAATCTGATCCGATCCGATTCGGATCTGATTCGGATCTGAATTGGATTCATAAAAAAAAATGTTTCGCAACGTTTTTCTTATTATTTTAATAAAAAATGTTGCGAAACGTTTTTTTAATAATATATTTAATAAGAAAAACTGTTTCGCAATGT
>JADRCO010002431.1:0-13712 GCA_021464525.1 Rhizophagus sp. LPA8_4_AMF
ATTCATTTGTAAGATTTTACAAGTCACGTGATCGAACACGGCTTTAGACGACCCCTAAAACTAGTAATAAATTTTTCATCAGCTACTGTATCTACGTTTAACAAATCCCTTTTCCCTTAACTTTATAATAAACATTATCCCCTTCTTCCCTTCTCAATGTCACTTTATAATGTAAACTACTCCCTTTATTTTTAGAATAAAAGGCTTGTAATTTTAATTTAGTTTTCCCATCTCTTTTTTTTTTTTTAATATTGTTATTGGAACGGCCTAATTTGCCAAAACCTTTTTTTATACATTACCTTCATCTCGCGAAATTCTGGGACTGTGTGAAGGTTACTTAACTACATTAATAGTAAAAATTATTAAATATTTCGTTTTATCAATTTTATATAATAGAAAGTCCTCTTTGACATTTGTAATCAGTCGATTAAATTGCCGCAATGGATTTTCGAATGATCCAGAAATAAATGTGATGTTCTCACATCTTTTACCACATAACAAATTCGATTTAACTATGAACGATATATCTGATATGCACAAAAATGTCTTTAGTAAGGATCAATATGTACAATAGATAAGGTTGTACTTCCCAAAAAATTAAAAAAAAAAATTTATTGTTTTGAAGCGAATGCTCAAAACTTACTATTTTGTTCTTCTGAAAGGAAGATATTGGTAAGAAAGGGGAAGGGGAATAGTGGAGGAATTCTCACATGGAAAGCTAATAGACTAGAAGTATAATACAACTACAGTACTACGAAATCAATATATGACTTTTATAGAACATGAAATAATCTAACTATCAGAAGCTCGCAAACATGCAAAGCATTGTATCATTTGTATGTGAAAATAATTAAAGGAATATTTACTCTTGGTATTAGATCATTTTGATGTCATAATAGTTGGATAAAATAATTCTATTAGTGGACACCTTAAGAAGCGGGCAGATTTACGTTAATCAACTTAATTGTATAAATAAATAAATAATATTAAAAATTTGGGACAACCTTATCTGTTATTAACTGTCGTAGTCATAACACAATTTCACACGAGGCGGATCAAATTTAAACCAATTAAAGAGATTTTTCATTTGCAAATGTTGTGTAACATTATTAATTATAACGTTTTAGTTGTTTCCCTACTACGAATAAAGAAAGAAACGACTTTTGGAAAAATTTAGAGCACTCATTTTATTATATTCTTAATCATAAACTCATTCTCTTTTATAACGCTTTATCTTAAAAGTTTTTTTTTTTTTGTTAGGTAATCAACTCTTCATTAAATCAAAATTTATATAGAAACATACTCATTTCAAAATGAAAAATGATACTAGAATAATAGTAACTTTAATAAATAGGATAGGTTCAAAGTTACCATGTAAAAGTGGAAAAAAGTTAGAAACTTTAGAAGCAGATGTCTTAATTCAACATATTGTCGATTTATCCCGATATAAACTTGGCACAATTGCACATAATTTAACCAAACTTTTAGAAAGTATCTCGAAGGTAATATCATTTTAAATAAAATAATATTTTAAAGTTGGATCAATGTTTATTAATTTTTTAAATGCTTTATAGCATACTCAAACATATGAAGATTTACCTTCGAACGATGTATTACAATCACAACTATTTATTTTAAAAATTCTATCAGCATGCATGACTCATCATTGGAAATTTTATCAAGGAACATCAGTAGAATCACCATCTAAAGAAACTTCAATTGAAGAATCATTAAATACATCAAATACGTCAAGTCCGACAAGTCCATCAATCCCATTAAATACTCCAAATACACCAAATACGTCAAGTCCATCAAATCCATCTTTTAGGTTACCAAGATCATGGGATGATCCACCACCTTTAGATGATAATTTAGCAGTATTTATTCTAAAAGTTTTATCTCGATTTCTTTATCAAATGGATTCTCTAGAAGATTATAACCCAAACGGTCATAATGGACCAAGTGGAGGAAAAGAATCTCCTATCCATAGTGTTCAAGCTGATTGGTCTTCTGCAACGTACGAATTAGTTGGTGAAATATTTAAAAGCACTAGACGAGTAATATTTTATATTGAACGAGTTATAGGTCCTTCCAGTAGTGCGATGGTTCGGATGAATCCACCATTCGTTTCTATCCGCCAATCCGTCGGACATAATATCATGTGACTTGGCAACTTCGTTAAATGATTTACAAAATTTTTTTTTTTTTATAATTGTTTAACTTGATTAATTTATATAAATAAATAAATAATATTGACGAATTATTTTAACTGTTCACAAATGTTACATTGATCAGATCAAGTGAACCAAAATGTGTGACCTAAGAAAGTATTTAAAGTTTAAGGTAATCATGGGACAACCTTTTTTTGTTTATTCGAATTTGGCAAATATTATAAATGATTGGTGTTATATGTTATTATGTTAGATCTAAAAACGCATCTGTTTTTTGAATAACTGTCGTGGTCGTAACACAATTTCGCACGAGGCGGATCAAATTTAAACCAATTAAAGAGATTTTTCATTTGCAAATTTAGATGCAAAATGTCGTGTAACATTTGTAACATTATTAATTTATTTATTTTACCTCCTAATTCCTAACATTTTAGTTTTGTAAAGTTGGAGGTTGTTTGTTTCCCTACTCCTACGAATAAAGAAAGAAACGACTTTTTGAAAAAATTTAGAACACTCATTTTATTATATTTTTATTCATTTTTTTTTCCATAAACTCATTCTCTTTTATAACGCTTTATCTTAAAAAAATTTTATTGTTATATAGTCAACTTTTCATTAAATCAAAATTTATATATAGAAACCAAAATGAAAGATGATACTAAAATGATACTATCTTTAATAGATAGGATAGGTTCAAAATTACCATGTAAAAGTGGAAAAAAGCTAGAAACTTTAGAAGCAGATGGTTTAATTCAACATATTGTAAATGCCATTGTTGATTTATCCCGATTTAAACTTGGCACAATTGCACATAATTTAACCAAACTTTTAGAAAGTATCTCGAAGGTAATATCATTTTAAATAAAATAATATTTTAAAGTTGGATCAATGTTTATTAATTTTTTAAATGCTTTATAGCATACTCAAACATATGAAGATTTACCTTCGAACGATGTATTACAATCACAACTATTTATTTTAAAAATTCTATCAGCATGCATGACTCATCATTGGAAATTTTATCAAGGAACATCAGTAGAATCACCATCTAAAGAAACTTCAATTGAAGAATCATTAAATACATCAAATACGTCAAGTCCGACAAGTCCATCAATCCCATTAAATACTCCAAATACACCAAATACGTCAAGTCCATCAAATCCATCTTTTAGGTTACCAAGATCATGGGATGATCCACCACCTTTAGATGATAATTTAGCAGTATTTATTCTAAAAGTTTTATCTCGATTTCTTTATCAAATGGCCTCTCTAGAAGATTATAACCCAAACGTTCATAATGGACCAAGTGGAGGAAAAGAATCTCCTATCCATAATGTTCAAGCTGCTTGGTCTCCTGCAACATACGAATTAGTTAGTGAAATATTTAAAAGTGCTGGACGAGTAATATTTTATATTAGTGCTTCAAATTGGAATGTTGTTTTTGCAAGGATTAAAAATCGAATTGCATTCTTGTCTGCTATAAATGATGAATGGCCCGATACATCTGAATTAAAGCTGCTTGAGTGTAGTGATTTAAATTCAAAAAGATTATCAATGGTATTGCAAGGTCAGAAACATTAAATTTCTAATTTAGATTTAAACCAAATATTCTCTATCTTATATAAATGTATTCTTTTGTTTTAGAACTTTGTAATTCTTTTATGAATTTAAAAAGATATACTCAAATATCAATGGCAATTGTACTTCGAAAAGCTATTTGGAATTGGATTGAAGTTTTCCCAGCAGAATTTGTTAAGTTGTGTCAATCACAAAAAAGAATGGATGGTGGACCTGAACTTCTTTTTGATATATGTAATAATATTTCTAGCGGAACTAAAAGCAAAAGTTTGTTTTGGCCTTTGCAAACTATGTTGCTGATTCTGTGTCCTGATATGCTAATGAATGCCGTTACAACGGATAAAGCCTCAACTAAGTCAGCTCAAAGAAAGGTAAATTTAAAAAGTTCGAACTATAATCAATAAATTCCAAATTTTTATTTACTAATTTGTTTGATCAGATATTATTTTTTGACCATCTTAAAAAGTCTTTAAGGGGTAGGAATCATGCAGAAGTTGCTGCCGCATGTTATGTAGATATTTTTAAAGCTTCTACTTACGTAGCAAGAAACGAAAAATCTGCACTCCGTCAAATAGTACCAGAAATGGAAAATGAGCTGAAGGTTGGTTTATTATTTCATTTTTATCAAAAATTTATATTAACGTTTAATCCATTTTTTATTATTTTTATCATCAGGATAAGCTATTTGATCCAAACAAACCGTTCCCTAATGAACAAAATATTGATCAGAAGCTGATGACTGACTGTTTAACAGCTTTATTTAGAATAAATCCTGAAAACACTTTACGCACGTTAATTCCTATATGTGTACATGAGGATGCACCAAATTCTTTTAAGTTAGTCCTGGTCAAAAGTTGTTATTCTATTGCAGCAGAGGTAAAAAAAAAAATTATGTACATACATGCTTTGAAATAATCACCTTTTTTTGGTTGCATAATTAATTTTTTTTATTATTTTTTTTCCTAGGAACCACGACTCCCTTGGAGTCCTAAGATTAACACCATGTATCCCTATTTAGCAGCTCCGCTTCGTAAGTTATTTCAAGATCTCATTAATTCTCGTACTACACCTTTTGACATGAACAGGCACAATAGAAGGAATCATGATGAAAGAACAGAAATCATTTTAAACATATTAAAACTGTATCGCACTGAGCCATATCTAGCAATCGTTGTAAGTAAAAATTCTATTAATTATGATAATTATTTATTTTTTATTAATATATATTACATATATATATATATAACATTTTTATTAAATAATAGGAAAGAAACACGAATGAACAAATTATCGACAATCAATCCATTATACTTGGAATTATGAAATGTTTGAATGACAGTAGTTATATAATTAGGACTACTGCAGGCGATACGTTATTAGAGCTTCATAGCCCCAACCTTATAGAATCTTGGGGTACTGGAGAAAATAAAATGCATCATTTTTGGTATATAAGGTACTGGTATACTTCAATAATATGACCTTTAAAATAAATTTTATTTGACATTGTTTTCTATTTATTATTTAAAAGTTCACAAATAACTTGTACCGTTGCGAAACAAATTTTGGAAATGAAAGATAAAGATGAATTAATTAAATATATGTTGGATCTTTTGTTCCAACTTTTACTCCGACGTAACGATTTTCTTAGGGCCAGAGCAAACAAGGTAACACAAGAAATGTGTGATTTTATTTTTTATTGCTATAAATACTTTTTATTTAATATTAATCATGTTGCCATTTAGGACGAACCAATTACTCCCACAAATATTCCAGATCGGCTAAGTTCAAATATAGCACTTGAGATTGCTTTATTGGTCTCTTTGTGTTCTTCGGATATAGAAATATGTTCAATTGCAATCAATTGTTTTGATCAGTTATGCGAAGAAGCACGAATAACAGCTGAAAATTTTACAATCGATGTGGATGCACCTCAAGAATTGCCATTGCCTTCTCAAATGACGATTGTTGAAAATTGGAATGTTTATATAGAATTATCAAATTCACCGTATATAGTTCCTGGTCGAATGGCACAGCAAAGACGTATTCGTAAATTATTACGTCTTATGACTCGACCTACACCTGGCAATATTGGTGCATGGGAAGAGGCATGGGATAGGTGGAAGAAACTTACAGATATAATTGCAAAACAATCTGATGAACCAGCTCCATTAGCTCCAGTTGCTCCGAAAAAAGTTGTTGGTTTTTTGGCTCCATCTAGAGCAAATCCTGTTGTAGTTCCTGATATCAATGAATCACAAACTATAGAATGGCATAATTATACAGGTTTTCTTGCAGCTTTGGGCGGCTGCTGTGGTCATGAAAGGTTAAATCCAAATAACGGACGAATTTTAGATATTACTCAGAGAAGAGTTTCTATTTCTTCGTTTGATTATATAGTAAAGATCGAAAAATTTGTTCAAGAGATGGTTAGTTTATTGGTCAGTGATACAATTTTTGTTCGAGAAAGTGTGAAAGAAACCCTTGGTAATGAATTAAGTCCAAGATTATATGTTGTTCTTTTCCGCCATTTGGAGTCAATAGTTTCTCGATTTGAAAAAGGTGGAGAAGCTAGTCCTCAGGAAAAGTTCACTCTCTTTGTCGAACAAACAATTTCAGTATTAAAATTAATATTGGAACGTATCTATGATATGTCCGATAATTTATACAGCTGTGATATTGGTGGGCTAGTTCTTTCATTTGCCCGTTATCTAAATAAGTTAGGTACAAGTAATACTTCTCTTCGTATAAAAAAGAAAATGTGTCAACTTGCAGAACTTTTAATGGTAAAAAAAGAATACGTTAACCTACGTCAAGAAATTAAGCTACGTAATCATTTATTAGAGATTATTATGGAATGGACTTCTGATTTTTCTAAGTCCGACAATTCAAGTGTAGAAAATCATTCAGTTTCTAACAAGAGTGAACGGTTACATAGAGAATTGGATCAAGCATGTTTAAAAACTATAGTGGCGCTTTTACATTTATTACCGTTACAACCTTCTGAAATTCCGCACGAGTCTGACTTGAGTCAGGATAAATGCAAAATGTTTTACAAATATTTTTCATTTTTTATCAAGTTATTGAACAGATGTAGAATTCTAGAGGTTTGTACTATTTAAGATATCATACTTGTATAAATTATATTTTCCCAATTTTTTAATTTTATTATTTTTTGAAAGGCAATTGATAGTGGAACACATTCTGCCAAAAACAATCAAGATTTACAAATGTTGTTATCAAAGGTACTTATTTAATATTCTATTATTTCGAAAATTAGCTCATTTGAACTTCAATATTGAATTTATCCCTAAAATTTTCATTTATGATGAATGCAGTCCAAGGAATACGTCAAAGATCTCGGGCCTTTGAAAGATTATACAATTTTAGCCTTAAGTAATCTTTTAAGTGCTAATGTAGAATCTGGCCTTAGATTCTCACTCTCCATGGGATACCATGAAGATTCAAAAACCAGAACCGCGTTTATGCAAGTTCTTACTAATATTCTTAATCAAGGAGCTGAATTTGAAGGATTGGATGAGAATGCTATGAAAGAAAGATATAATAGATTAGTTGAGGTTGTTACGAATTCAGACTTTGACATTGCACTATCTCTTTGTGAAGTTTCTACCGAACAAGATGAATTATCCAAAGTTTTGGTAGCGGTGTTTGACTCGCAAAATAAGTTATTGGACTTCTTGAAAGCTATACTTGTCAATGAAGTAAATAGAACAGGCAAGGGAACATGAATTTTGAAAATGCGTTATTTTATTATTTTATTAAGTAATAATTAATTTTTTTAATATTTTTTTTTAATATAGATTATGAAGCAGATGTGTTCAGAAAGACTAGCATAACAACAAGATTGCTGGGGGCTTTTGCTAAAGCTCATGGAACGGAATATCTACGTGAAACGCTTCAACCAATTCTAAACGACTTGGTTGAAAAACCGTCAGATTATAGTTGCGAACTTGATAAAGATAGAATGCTTCCAAATGAAGATTTAGAAGAAAATTTGAAGAATCTCAAGGAACTTTCAAAAGCTTTTTTGAATGCAATATGTAATTCTAAGGATAAGATTCCTAGGTATTTGCAAATATATTTTCGTTATTGTTACTCGCTCTTCTTTCCTAGTATACAAAATTTTCAAATTATTTTTTAAATCAAAAAAATGTATATTTTAGGTCTTTTAGATACGTCTGTCACTATATTGCAAAAGCTGTTGCAGAAAAATTTCCAGAAGCAGCATATATAATGGTCGGTTCCTTTATATTTCTAAGGTTCTTTAACCCGGCTTTAGTTGCCCCTGATAGTGAAAATCTTTGCAAACCTATCGAAAATCCAAAAATCCGAAGAGCTCTTTTATTTGTCACTAAAGTTGTTCAAAACCTTGCGAACGATGTAGTATTTGGAGGTAAAGAACCACACATAATGAATATGAATTCTTTTTTAAAAGAACATATTCATCAAATGAAAGCTTTTTTAGAAGAAATATCGGTATGTTGATTGATTTTATCGATTTTGAATTTGAAAATAAAATATTGATGATTTTCATATACTTCAATGTAAAATTCATAGCAATTACCATATTCGACACCAACAACTGAATTAAAAACTACGGAGTTTACACCACGCAGACTAGATGAAAATCATAAGAAAGCGTTACATAAACATCTATATAATAATCAAGAAAAGATGGCGCGAGAAATTTCAGCTCGTAGAGTTAAATATAGTCTCTCGGGAATTTCAATGGACTCTGAACAAGCTCAAGTTAATAAAATGTCTTGGGAAAGACTTGCAACTTTACTAGCCCAACTAGGTCCACCAGCTGAACAATCAAAGAAAGAAATCATTAATGTTCACACGCAGAATTATGACACAGCCAATCATTATTTCCTAGATTTTATGAAAAGGAACAAAGATCGTAATTTGGATTCAATCTTGAAAAAGAATATATTTTATGAAAGTGGTGTTTCAAAGGTAAATTTTTTATTAATAATTGATTTTTTTATAAGAGGAAAATAAATTTGGTTTTGAATTATTTTAGGAGAGACGCCCTGTATTTTATTATATAGCACGAGAACTTGAAGCTGAGTCAACAGACATTGAACTTCTGATGTATCATATCCTCAATGTAACTTAACAATTTCAAATTATAATATCTATTTATTTATATTCCTAAATTGAATAATTTTATAAAAAAAATTTTTTTTTTCTTAATAGACAATTGAGAGGAGAATGGGAAAACCATTTGAAGTAGTTGTTGATTTAACTCGATTCAGTTCTGACAATGAGATTCAATCTCAATGGGTTCAACACTTTATTCAGATCCTTCCCTTCGATATTCAAGAGAATCTTGCAAGATTATATTTTTATAATACCAATACAGCTTTTAGGAAATTTGCGAAAAAATTATCTCGTCCTTTACCTAATAAAATATTGAAGAAGGCAGTGTTTTGCTGTAGCTTAGCCGAAATTAATGATTATATCGCTCCAGGGGAGGTTGGCTTACCCAGGTCTACAAGTAAGTCTTCGCCAAAACAAGACAAGATCGATTTATAAATTTTTATTTACATTTAATTTTATCTGTAGCAATATTGGACACTGACCCTAGTACTAGCTACACAAACGTAACTAGAATCTCACACTATAGAATGCATATTCCAGTATTAATAAAAATAAGTAACGAATATATTCAAATATTAACAGTAAGTTTAAATAAATTTATTTTTTTTAAAAAAAGGTTTTTTGTAACAGATTACAAATTGGATTTAATTTTAAATATAGCATAAAAAGCAAGATTTATTCTACGGATTGAGTTGCCAACTCAATGATGTATATCATATATCGGAAATCGAGGATATAACCAAATCAACTCATAGAAATGATGATCAAGAATTTATCATTAAACAAGATCGTGGTAGACCTATATATGCATTATCGAGTCAAAAACGGGAAGTTATTATACAGGCAATAAAATCATCTAAGGTAATTTTAGTAAACTGTGATAAATCAATGTTGATATATTTAATCGGCAATTTTACTTTATAATTTATTGTAGGCTCGATATCAAATAGCAAAACCATCTACTACTATGCTAGAAAGAACATCTTTAAGCCCTAGTAGTGTACCCGGTACTCTGCTAAATATGTCACTTCTTAATATCGGATCTGACGACCCAAATTTGAGACTAGCATCTTATGATTTATTAGTAGCTTTAAGTCTGAACTTTAATTTTGATGTTGGAAAACAGCTTCTCAGCGCCAAGGGTAATTTTACAAATTATATACTAAGTTTTTTAATATCAACATACTAAAATTAGTAATTATTATAGGTTTATGTATACCTGCTAATAATAGCACGTTTATTGTGCAATTAAGTGAAAGACTAGCAGTATCAGAAACCGGGTTGACATTAGAATTTCTAACGGAATTCTTTGTTGGATTTTATAAATCCAGCACACCACAAAAACACTTGTGCCTTCAATACATGGCACCATGGCTTCCAAATTTAGCACTCTATTATAGAAACGGTGCCGAACATATTAAAAAAACTAAAGATATCATTAAAAATTTGATTGACATGACAACTAAGGAGCCAGAGGTAATATATCTTAAATACGGCGAATAAGATAAAAAAATATTTATTAATGAATTTTTTTTCTTTTGTATTTCAGTTGTATACTGCCATACAATCAAATGTATGGAACACACTTAAAGGAGTCGATGAAATAACTAATTTAATAATTGATGAATTTGTTGAATATTCTGTGAATCATGGAATAAGTTCGGCATCGGCTGAAATTGTCGCGAATACGATCGTCACCCTTTCATCCGTAAATGTTCGTGGTAAAATTATTGCAAGACTTCGTAAGGTAATCTTTATCTGTAACTAAATACTTTTTTTTGCAACTTTTGTTTTCGTTTACTTATTTTATTTTTGGTTAATTTAGGTTATTACACGTACTTCAGTGAATCCAACAAGAACTCTTACAGAAAATCCAGCATGGCCCGAAATTGCAGTTTTGATTCGTTTTAATCTTATGCTGTCGTTTAATAATCGACAGCACGTTCAGCTATATCTACCCGAATTATTCTATATAATAACAATGCTTATTGCAACTGGAGCTCCATTCATTAGAGCTTCAATTCATGGATTGATAGTGAATTTAGTTCAAAGCCTTTGTACTGTTCAAACTCTTGATCCATCAAATTTGAATCGATTAAATATATTGTTAACAGAATTGTCAGAACCAAACTTTAAATTATTTTTTGGGTTATCTAATGTGTCGGGGAACGCTTTTTCAATGACAGGTGAGTCTGTTGTTGATTTACCAAACAACATGCCACTTAGTTCCCTGGAAACTGTTGTTCAGGCCCTCCTGGAAGTTATGATTTATGGTGCTCCTTCCGTTGGTTTGTACATTTTATACATTTTATTTTTTTCAAAAAAAAAAAAAAAAAAAAAAAAAAAAAAATTAAAAATTTAAATTTTTTTTTTTTTTTTTTTAGATGTGTCAAATACCTGGAGAGCACGCTGGATGGGTTTAGTCGCGAGTTCATCTTTTCAACCTAATCCTGCAATACAGCCAAGAGCTATTGTTGCTCTAGGTTGTTTAGCACGCGTAGAAGTTGATGATGATCTTCTATATCAAATATTAGTAGCGTTAGAAGGAGCATTGAAAAATTTTTCGGAGAGTGATTGTTCTTTGATTCAAAGTATAATAATGTGTTTAACGAATATAGTTGAAAATTTATCAAGAGATTCACGATATCTTCAACGTATGTTTTGGTTGTCAATGGCACTTATTCAAATTGGACATATACCAATATTTCAAAGTGCTGTTAATTTACTTCAAGTAACATTGAGAGCTTTGGAGTCGCGTAATTTCTTCGAAAATCAAGATCTTGCATCATTTTTATTGAATTCAAGAAAATGTTTGGATGTAATGAGAGAAATGGATAAAGAAGCGGGAATTAATTATAAACATTTTTCATTTGCAGTAGCTGCAGCATTATTAAAAGGATTAAAAAATCCAACAACAAAAACTTCAACTCAATCAGCTTTAATTGTATTTTTGGATATAGCGGCAAAAGGGGTTAATGGAATCAACCCTGGGAACAACGTAATTGAGTCAAGTATGTTAGGATATTTAGCGGCTTTATTACCAATGTCGGCGAATGATGCTGATATGAAAGGATTACTTGGATTAAGTGGAATATCAGATATTTATGTTGATGACACAGAGCTCCAAACAACATATTATAAAATATTTGACAGACTCGATATACCAGATAACCAAACAGCTTTACTTTTAATTTCTTTAATGGTTACAATGTTACAACATGCCGAAAGTGAAGCCGAAAGATTATTTCTTTACGGATTTTTAGCTGAAGCAGCAAATGCTGTTCCAGAAGTATTTGCTTTAGTGTACGTTGCTATTATTTGTTCATTTCGTTTCTATTTAATCTTGACAAATTTATTAATTAATTCTCCATTATTAATAACAGTTATGATACTCTTTTACCCAAAATGATTCAAATTGTATCAACCAATGATACGATACCAATATTGGATGCAATACATTCAATACATTATACAGTCGGGTGTGAACCACTAAATTACGAACAACCATCTCACACAAGAACCAATGGTAATCATTTATCTTATTTATCCGAGATTGGATTTAATAATTTAATGAATTGCGGCTCATTTCAGACTGTAACAAGAGAAAAAATGAAAATTAATGCTAAGTTAACCAGTAAATTAATTAATTATATGATTAATTGTGAATAAGAATAATGAAAATTTTAAATTTTACATATTTTATTGTACTTTAAAAAATTGTATTTATATTACTAATTTATATCTTTAGTCAGAATTCAGAAAATACTACTAGTTATATTAATAATTTTGTATTTTATTTATTTGTTTATTTGTTAAAATTGTTCAATAAAAAAAAAAATGCTAATCATAAAAATTTATCAATAACCCATTGATAATTTAATCAACTTGAATATGCTGTTTTAATCTATAACCAAATTATATCATTCATTAAAGTGTAAGCGCCCAATCCAGCTCGCTTAGAAATACATTAACCCTGATCAATTGCATTTTCGGAAATAATTGCGAAACGAAAAAACCCAAAGATTTTATAGGTCGATATTTCATGTGTTACACGAAAATCAGACAAATCAAACCCGACTGAAAATGCAATTGAACAGGGCTATTGAATATTATATATTACTGTACTACAGCTGATTTCATAATATACGGGTCACCTAGTCACGTATCGAGAGACGAGACAACTCGGTACATTCGGTAAAACTCGGTAAAGTTCAGAATAAAGTAAAACTTTTATTGTTAGATTCGGAGCACTGCCGCACTGGTCCGAGCACAGCGGTGTAGTTTTTATATTATTCCAAGTTATACCGAGTTTCTAGTAAAAATGATGGGTGTCCCGTATATTATGTAATACAATTTTATATAATTCGCGATCCGTGAGTCAACTGCAAAAAGTCATATATGGTTTTGGTGCAAATTTATGTCAATTTTTTTGTCTTTATTTTACTAACATTGAAAATTGTTTGTAAGATAATTGCTAATTTCCATACTTTAGGTTGCCACGGCATATGAACTTATTCAATACTTATATACCTTAATACATAATTTTTATCACAAAATTTCAAATAGTTTAAATTTTAAAATTAGTTTTCTCGCGTAATTTTTACTTTTATTTGATGCCACACCAGATTCCCATTTTCTGCAGTGGACTCATGGACCACGAATTAATTAATTTTTTTGTTGTAACCAAAACCGAAAATCCTTTTGTCAACTACGATAAAATCGATCAAAAAGTTTATTCACGTATCTTGACGTGAAACCGGTTAAAGATTATGTTTACCGGTTAATAGTGCTTCGACCCGGATGAAAACCGTCATCCGGATTACACAAAAAAAAGATCCG
>JADRCO010002432.1:0-13705 GCA_021464525.1 Rhizophagus sp. LPA8_4_AMF
CCGTAATGCGGGCCAAAAGTCACGTGACTGTGAATTTTTTATGGTGTTGCTGGGGTAGTTGTCATTTTTTATATATGTCATGTGATCAATTTTTTGCCGATCATTTGTTTGTGTTTAATATATGGATTGTTTACAAAAAAATATTAATAACCAATAAAATTCAAGATTGCCTAATCATAAAATCATATATTCATATTCGCAACTTCATACAAAGATTTTTCAAGAAGTTTCTTAAGGAATGCAGATTTTTAAAGTTCAATTATAGGCTGTTTAACTTATTAAGTATGCTCTATTTTGCTTATATTAAATGGTATATCTAATTTTAAATGGTAAATACTTTTAAAAATATTAGTTTTTTCTAAATTACCTTTTTTTTACTAATTTTATAAATTCATATTACATTTTCTGCCTGTTATATCTATTACTCTTATCAAAATTTTTGACAATTAATTTGCAAAAATAATTTCTTAATATATAGTATTAGTAGAATTCACTAGTTTGGTGATAGATCACAAGTTAAATATATTATAAAATATAAATTTAAAAGTTATATGGGTTATATAGTATAAGAATTTTAAAAATTATATAATAATAATATATTTTTATTTAAATTATTTTTTATCTGTTATTGGTTTTAATAAAAAAAAAATAATTAAATAAAATTAGTTAGCAAAATTAATACTGGTATTTGTATTTTTAATTTTTATAGGTTTAAATACTTGCATTTTAATTTTTATAATAATTTAATTAACAATTATAAGCACTTTTTATATATAAGCCATTTTGGGGTCTGGAACAAAATTTCTGAATAGGTATAAAATAGTGTGTGGCCTTCCAGCCTCTTTTCCGGTATACAAAATTTATGAGATCTTTATTGAACTCCAAATTAATCTACAAGTCCAGAAAACATATTGAGAATCCAATATTAAATTCAAGCTTAAAATCGTGCTGGGCTAATTTCCTGCTATCCAAAATTTCTGGTATCAAAATTAGCTTAGAATTAAGCCTGTGATACCAAAAATAAACCATCTCTTATAGCCTTTCTAGCTCGATTTTAATCCCAATTAATATAACGAAAAAAGTATGCTATATTGCTTGCCCCAGAAACGAGCAAAGAGTACTGAGAACCGAAGTGTCTGAGTGTACTCTTTGCGAGTTAGTGCAAGCTCATTAAGCATACTATAATTTCATGTTATCCTAGAATTAATTCTAAAGCTGATTCATTACTGTAAACAAATCCCTGATAAGTCAGTGCGCAACTCCTATAGAGATCTTTCTGACTGAGAAAGGCAAAGATGGCTTCAAGTAGTTCAGGTATTTCTAGGATATGATACATATTTTTTTCCTGTAGATAATCATCAACAATTGAATTGGATAAATTAACTAGTAATGGCTAAGAAATTTAGAAAAGAAATAATCAGCGCAAGATCGCAGGTAAGTTTACTACTAATCCCACGCAGTGCTTGCCATTATGCAATCCGGTAAAATATGATCACACATATGATAGAACAACTGGCTTTATTACTGTTAAGAATATAAAGGAAGACAGGGTTGTAGGCATGTTTGATTATCCTGAACTATGTGATATCTTGGAGTATAATCCAGTTCAGGACAGCGATGATTAATCAGGTAGGCCATCTCCCGCAGATTGATAGAACAAGGGAGTTTTTTTTCTGGCGCAATAAATATTCTGTTATAAAACATAATACTCAAAAATGGCTTATGTAGAATGTAAAGTTTGGCATTTTCAGGATGATGATAGGCATCAGGAAGCGCGTACAAAGCAATGAAAGCAGGACATAGGCACTATACAGTCAAGGCACTGATTGACACAACTTCTAGCGTAAATTTGTTAGCAAAATAAAGTTTAGCCGATAAGCTTGGAAGAAAATATGGTAATCATTATAAGAATAAAAGAGTGAAAAACTCATTAGGCACTATAGATTGCTTGGATATATCTTTTCGATACAAAGGAAAAGATAGACTGGTCTCTAATAGTGACTATGTTTTTAATAATTTTGAAGTTGTTGCGAAGCCATGCAAAGTTGATCTAATATTAGGAATACCATGGTTATGGATACGTGAAGCAAAAATAGATATGTGGAAAAGGGATAATAATATATGGTGATTTTGTGCCATTTTGAAAGTATCCAAAAAATAACGAATATTATTATTATTATTATTATTATTCTGAAGCTGAGGCAGATGATTCATTTGAGTCTGATTCAACCGAACTTAAGAGGAAGGTTAAAAAGCTAGAAAGAACTGTAGACTGGATAGGAAATTATGTAGAAGAGCAAACTGGTTTAGAGCCAGGCAAAGAGATTTCATCCGATTCAGATTATGCGCTATGCGAAGCACCTATCGGCCCAAAAAAGAAGGTGAAATCTAAAAGGAATTCAGCCCGAGCAGTTCGATCCAACTAATCTGGAGCAGTGATAAATTAACTCAGAATATTATACTTTGATTTTTTTTGAAGATGTAACATATAATATGTGTTTATGGCACAATCAAGTATTTTTAACATAGCAGAAGTACAGTATTAGAACAAATATTATATTTCTTAGCGATAGATAAATCCCTCTATCCCGTTCTATTTGTTTCCCGATTGTGGTACAGATGCGGTGTTCCTATTCTATGGAAATGTATTGAGCTAAAGATGAGTAATACACGAAAAATTTTTATGAAAATAATAGAGGAGCAGAAGCCAGTTTATTGCTTGAATGTAACCTATCTAGAAATTTCACGTTACTGTCGACTTTCAGATAAAAAATTCAAAAGCATTGCAGGCTTGTTCCCAAATATAGTTTATTTAGATTTTGCTTTTAGCACAGGATTTAGCGATAAAACATTAAATCGAATAGCAAAAACATACCCCAATCTGAAGTATCTCAACTTGCAAATGTATGGTATAACCTATAATGATAGATTAATAACTGATAAAGGTCTATATGCAATCGCAAATTCATGTCATAAATTAGAAAATTTGAATATCTCTTATTGCAAAGAGTTCTCTGAAATATCGATTTGTAATATTATTCGTTCTTGCCCAAGACTCCAACAATTTGATATTAGCGGTTGTAATATTACCTATAAAAATATCAGAGAAACTAAATTATATCTTAAATTAAAATATTTTGATAGTATTGTCAATCGACGTGATCTCGCATTATTTTTTCATCATAGGCTCCCAGATTGTGAAAAAAAAATGTTAGGATGATAGGAATACAGGAATTTTCGAGTTCGGAATATTGGTCATATTTTTTTTCTCAATAATTAGACTAACTTCCGCAGTCAAAGAATGGAAAGCAAGCGCCAAGCCGAAAGGATCCCAGAGGGACCAAGTGAAAAAGATTTTATCCAATAATTTACATAACGATCCGGAGGAGCTAAGCAAAGTATTTGAGAAAAATTTGGAGACTAGAAAACCTTGTAAAATTGTTTAAAAGCGATGCGAGTAAAATGTTTGATATTTCCGATTACAATTTCCCAAGCAGTTCGATTAATGCTACTCCGGAGAAATGATCATCAGCTCGGAAGAATTGCTGAGCCACAAATTGTACGACAAAATAAATGATCACACGGGCAGGTCTATGCGACAGGGGAATTTCTCACATATCAAGCGAAAAGAAACTATACTAACTTATTTTTTCCCAAACAAATATGAGAAATATGTGAAAGAAAGTCTGCACGCAACGCAGGACCCACTGTAAAAGTAAATATTGTCGGCAAAAGCATACGTTATGAAAGGCTGAGGGACTCGCAATTTCGAGATCGTCGGGCGTAAAGCCAACTATATGTCTCTCCGGTAGATTTCCATGTGAAAAGGTATGAGGATTCCGTTTACATGTGCTTTCATAGAGCTCTTGGCATCATACGACAATGCTAATCACTATTCTTATCTCCTTATCTTTTTCCTCAGCAAGATATAAAGCATGTAGAGGTATGTGGAAGTTCAGCCAACTTTCCGCAAAAAATATAAGGTGCGTATATGACAGAAGTTATGTATGTATGAGAACGAAAATTTCTCACTATGGGACATTGTATTTAGGAAAACAAGATGTCTTCCAGTGCAGATAATGATATTATCAGTCTTAACTTCCGCTTCCGTAATGCAGAAAATAAGAACATAATTTTCGCAATCGAGATCTCTAAGGATAAAAAAGTTTCAGATCTTGAAAATGAAATGAGTAAGAGGTTGGGGCCAATCGAACGTAATGACTTCCTCCGCCAAATTTATCCTGAGGAGAAGCCTATGCGAACAGAAGATAGGATTTTTTCCTATTTTAACGAGACGCCTGATGATGAAGACCGTATCCATATCCGAATTCTTCCCTAGCGACTAGTTAGAATTTTTTATCTATATTTCATTATCATGTAGCGATATAGTCGCAATTTTTATGTATTGTAGGCCGGCTTGGTCCTTTTAGGGCCCTTCCGGCAACGTTTTTATTTCATAAATAAAGAATAATGTATTTCTCGTTAAAAGTCACGTGTGGTGATACAATTCCTGTATGACATAAAATAGTATATTAAACGCTTTTATTTTTTCTCCGGACGTAACACATTTTTTTACCCGAGCCTAATAACACTTTTTTTTAACCCGAACCTATAAAAGCACTATGTCTTCAGAAACAAATACACCCGCCTCCACTTCTACTTCCATTACAGCTACTGGAAATGAGACGGTCTCGCTTGCGGACGAAATTAAAAAATATAAACGGAGGCTCTTATCGAATTTTTGCAGGAAGAGGACTTAGGTCTTGACGATGACGACTTGGAAATTATTCGCAAGGAAAAGGTTACTGGCCGTGCCTTCCTTGATATGACCGAGCAGAAGTTCATGAGATTTTGGGTTAAAAATAGGACCTGCTGTGACCCTTGCAAAGTTCGCTAAGGAGTGTAAGGAAAAGAAATTAAGGGCCTTTTCGACGTACCGTAGTTTGAAGGAGGTGTTGACGAAATATGGCCTTGCTTCTGAGGGTACAGAGATTATACCTCTTTTCACACCACAAATCCACGAAATCCCAGACGACAATAAGCATCTCGAACTGTGTATGGCAGATATCAAGTTACGACTTAAAAGTTATGGGACGTTGGTGATAACAAGTTTGGAGTCCATGCGTAATGAGTACGTTTCAACTATACTACATACCGCCCTTCGTATCGCAGAAGATATCACGAAAAAGAAATTTAGTATGAGGCCTGAGTACGAAATAATTGGAGATGAAAGTAGTGGGCGGGTCGACTATGCAATCAAGGTGAGACTTGTATTTTTTACCATTCCTGGTCCTTCAAGGACCCGATAGATCATATGCTAACTTACTGCAAAATATAAACTTATAGGAATCCGATGAGCTTATTTGCGTCACAGAGGATAAGGTCCAGCAAAAATTAACAGAAGGGTTCGCTCAGCATATCAAGCAACTCGAAAGTTCGTTTCAAACGAACAAGAGAAAACGAAAGCGTGACGAGGAATATTTTGACTATCTATACGGGGTTGTGCATCCGCCAAGGATTGGCATTTTCTTCTCTATTCTCCAGGTGAAATTTTACAGGCGAGTAAGGCCCCTTTAGCATCGAATTTGTCGAAGAGGCTCTGGTTGAGAACTCCGAAGAATATCAAACATTGCGTAAGGGTGTTAAGAAGGTTTTGGGCATAATCATTGGTTTGTTGGAAGATAGGGCATGTGTGGAGGATAAATCTGATAGAAAGAGAGCAAAGATAGAGGAATATCGTTCAAAAAATAGGGGGATGGGCTTATAGTCTGTAATCATGTAGACAGTGTATCACGGGCTAAGTCCCGAACATTTGTATTTATTTTTCTCATGTATTAATAAAAAAAAATTGAATTTTGCAGGTATATATGATAGCGAAAAAATATTTAGTCATGGAACTGCCATTCCAGGGCTATAAACAATTTATTTATATCGTAATCACGCCTTAAATTCGTGCTAGAGCCAATATATGTTCTGGCCCTAAAACACTCGTCTTGGTAAATGCATCATATAATGCACCCGGTCTATGCTTCGAAGGAGTTAAATTCGAATGATGGAGGAATTTCATAAGCACGTCGTTCCTCCAAGCTTTCGATTCTTTATGCTCCCAAGTTATTAGTCAAGTTATCACTGGAATAATTTATTTGGATTAGGTTTTGAAGCGAAGATCATTTATTTTTTTCAAGGGTGAATAAACTCATTCCTCCTATAACAGCAGACTCCACACTAATAATAAATTTTTCACGAACATCTGCTCTAATTGCTAAGACAGATAAAGGCGGAATTAAGGCTGGATAGTAGAAGTCGGCTAGGGGATCTAAAATTCACCGACGTATGTGATCCCAATATCTTCTAAATAATCTGAAAGTCTATTAGCGTATCTGTAACCTTCACGAATCAACTTCTGGAATAGCTTTCCGTTTGGGACGATCCATCAGCCTGTTAAAATATTGAGTACTGTTTTTTGCGTGTCCGTAGAAATGAAGTAGTATGATGTGGTATATTTTTTCGTTTATGATATACTTTTTCCACCCAAGTTCAATTCAGATTTTTTCATTATAAAATTCGAATTCTATAATGAGAAAGGTGCAAAATATAATAAATGAAACGTCTTACCTGCCCACATATTAGAAAGGATGGGAGCACTTGTGGCCGAGTCTGCACCCGCTTGGTGGGATGCTCGCTCCACTGGAAATCAGGTGCAAATAATATGCTAAAATCTCCATGTAGAATATGCGATAAATCTACATTATCTTATACAGGCTATTGCTCCAAGCATGCCAAAAAAATTTATCGTTGCCTCAAAAGAGACAATAAATAAGTTTGTCATGATAATGCCTACTTGTATGATGGTTGTAAACCCCTATAAATAAAAAATTTCTTGGCAAAACTTCCTGAACCGAGTTCAGGAAAAACACGTGATCATAATTTTTTTATTTTGAATGCAAGTATATAATAATAAAAATATTTTCAAAAATGACATCCGAGATTGACTTACTTAGGCAGGAAAATGCTAGACTTATGGTTGAGAATGCTGAGTTTAAGGCCAACTGAAGTATAATGAAGCTAAGGATGAGACTACAAAGCTAAGGGCCAAGCTCAAGAGTAGAATCGAAGAATTAGAAAAGGCTAAAATAGATACTGTTGCTAAGAATGCTAGACATGATGTTGTAAATGTGAGGTATGATGCTAAGAATGCTGAACTTGAGGCTAGAGTCATGAAGTTGGAACAAGATTCTAGTCAACCAAGAAGTGATTCCTCTTTCAAAGACATACCAGACTCCATAGTAGCGAATGAAGTGGTATCTGTCAATTCTAAGTCATCAGAGGAAAAGATGATGGACTCTTTTCTGGATGTTGTGCATAAAAAAATTGTTAGTGATGGGATAAGGCAGAGAAAGTAGGATGAGAAGCTTGCAAAAGTAGAATCCATCTCTCCTGAAAAAAGTAAACAGATATCTGTTGACAATAAAACACTTAGCAAGAAAGAATAAAGGGAAAAATTCATTCAGCAGGAAGTGTTCAGGAATGATTTAATACCTTTGGTATCTTTTTAAAAGGAATCAGATTCAAGTACTAATTGTTCCAATATTATAGATGAACTAGGCTTAAATTCTTTGGATGCTTACCTAAAGCAAACAGTACGAAGCTGTGATCCCTTAGCAGTAGAGATGAGAATGCCAACCTTTTCTCTTTTGTATGAAAAACTATGCGATACTATTATACTTGCTAATCATGCAACCCAAGAAGCTATTTGATGTTATTATCAATTTGGGAAAGTTCTTATTCAGAGACAAGGTGAAATAGCATCTGAAAAACAAGTTAACCTAGAATCTAATACCGTCAGTAGAATTTTAAATAAGGAAGTTAGAGTTCAGCTTTCTGCAGATACTTCTGATGCACTTTTATAAAAAAATCAAGCAGGCTAAGAAACTCTGAAAGCTTTTGGATGCAATAAACATGAATAAAATTTATTGGATACATTCATTTTCTGTTAGCAGTATTTCAAAAATGATGTATGAAGACATTTAGTATATCATAGATAATATGTCAGTTGATTACAGCATTAAGATAGAATCATCCACCTGTGTTCAGCTGAAAGACACTTTGCTAAGTAATGAAAAAATTCTGAATTGTCACATCCTAATCTCAGTTCAAGAAGTGATAAAAAAAATTCTGAGTTGTCACATATTAATACTTCAAAGTCTGGAGTAAATATTTTACCTGCATCTTGACCACCTATTTCTAGATCTAATCCAACTTACAATTGCATCTATTTTCGCAATAAAATGTTAGACTAATATTCTACTTTATATAGAGAATTTAGTAGTAAAAATTTTGATTATTATGGCATTACCGATGAGACATCATACCTATTATGCGAGTTAGATCATGATGATGATGAAAGCATAGAAGGTAAATATAAAGCTGAATCTTATTTTATTAATATGAACAGCACAAAATTAAGATAGTTGCATAGTCTCACTGCTTTATAATAATCTAATTAACTTTTTGGGGTGATAATCTATCTGGAAATTTTAATCTTTTTTTTGAACAAATAGGTCTATATGAGAAAAAAGGGATTTAAATTAACTTGCAACTATATAAAATTAAGATATATTCAAAACTAATAAAATACTAACCTCTGCTGAAGATCTGGATTGGTATGCCAAATTAAGTGGATTACCAAATATTTTAACAAATAAGATTCGGTTCAGCTTATACAAAAAATATAAAAAAAAAACTGGGTATGAGCTATGGCAATTATCAAAAATATATGAATTGGAAGTCATAAATTTGAAGCCAAAAAATAAAGTATCATATTTATTTTTTTCTGAGCAATATAAAGAAAAAGTGCCCATCACTTTTAAAGCCAAATCTGATTCAGAATTAATTATCAAGTCCATCTTAAAGCATTTTATATACCTGAAATTTCAATATAGTTTCAAAGGGATTGATAATTATAATTTTGCATCATCTCAGCTGTAGAGCTCACCATATCCTATTTGTAATAGAAAATATAGGAATTATGGATTATATGATGAATAATATAGGAATGGAGCAGAATATTGTCTTACTTGCTTTATTTCAAGCAATAAATTCAAGTTTGCAATTGTAGCATAAAGCTTATCAAGCTAGTTCTGCACTTGTATGTATTTTTTTACTTGCATTAGGAATTCATATTTTATCTGATCTGATATAATTCAGATCTTAAAAACAGGTGAGGGAATACCTGCCTTGATTTTATATTTATCAGATCACAATCTGATCTGCCTTTTACAGATCCTTAGCTTGCATGTATTTATTAATAAAGTAATTGCCAATTTGATCTGAAAAAATGTGCTCTCTAAATTTTGTGACATAATCTACTGTTCTCCAATCAAATTAAAGTTTACCTACATTGGACTAGTGATTTTTTAACCAATGTATACTACATATGGATAGTGTGATATATATATAGTCACTGCATATAACACAAACCTCAATTCATCCCTTAGTGGAATGATAAGAATCTAAGAATCATATGACTTATGAAATAATAAGTGACTTAGCAATGATAATGACTGATTTTTGTATAAATATCTCAGAACATGATTACTCACAAAAATTTGCTTCTTTCATCCTATCATATTACCAGCAAAATTTGCCAATGAAGCAAGAATCAGGATTCAGTTATTTTAATGAGATTGAACCTTTCAAGTGGTCTCTTATCAGCTTCTTGAAATGGAAATCTAAAATTTTGCATATTTTAGATAGAAACAAAGAATACAGTACATTCAAATCTTTTCTCCAAAATATTGCAAATGACAAAAATAATACCAAGTCATAAAAAGTGCAGAAGTTACTTGATAACTGGAAAGTATGCATTTTTTATGTTTTGATTCTGTTGGCAGGCTAAGGGTTATTGTCTTGGTAGGATTGCTGAATCTCTTGCTGTAACACATTAGTATGATCGTTAAGTCTCTTGCTGTAACATGTTAGTATGATCGCTGAGTTACTTAATATTGAGTTCCTAAGCTTGTTACAATCTGTCAACCGTACCTGCAATCTAATTATTTAGTTCTACTAGTGAACTAAAGCTTCTGTTCTAAATTCTGGCACAATGGATACTGAGCTTTTGGTAGGATCATTGAGTCTATTGCTATAATACACTGGTGTGATAATTAAGTTACTCAGTGTTAAGTCGTTAAGCTTGTTGTAATTCATCAGTAGTAACCATAACATATCTTATATTATTATACAATTCAATATTGTAAATACTTGAGTTTTTTCTAATGTATTAAATGTTCTTTGAAAATTGAGAAATTCTGGGACAATCATAAAAAAGTTCAAGATTTATGGCAAGATATCCAGCATATCAAAGTGCATAATGAACTAAAATTATTTCAGATTGAATCTGAAGATACAAGACTTCTTCCTGTTCTCTATACGAGTATAGGACCCTGAACATTACATATATAACTTAGAGAGTAACTTTTTTGCAAATTGGCCTAAATTTATAAAAAAAAATTACTTTTTTATAAATATCTCAACATCCAGTAGTCCAATTTATGCAGATTTTTTTTGTTTTGTAGCCCTTATCAAGCTTTACAAAATAAAAAATAATTCGCATAAATTGGATCATTAGATACTAAGATAATCGCAAAAAACTGAAAATAAAAAAAGAGCAAATTGGGTTTTTTTTGGCAAAAATTCAGTTGTGAGTTGTATATGTAATATCTGAAGTCCTATGAATATCTTTGTTTTAGAATTTACGCTAATACAGTAATACTTTCTTCTAGTTAAACTATGCTCTTAAGTGAAGTAAAAATCTAAACTTCACCATAATAAAAAATAAAGCTCTGCACGAGCCAGGTTGAACTGAGCTAGTATGGCTCAACTCGGCTCAAAAAAAAATTTGGGCTCAAGCTGGAGTGAGCTAAACTATACATGGGTACCTAAACCTCTAAAGCTATTTCCTAAACTTTCGGGTTTTAATAAAGTTTCGGTTTAGGTATATTTCGGTATGTATAATTTCAGATCAGATTTCAGTTTTTATAGTTTTGGTATAAACTATCCCTAAATGATTTTGGGTAGTTTTAGTTTTGATACCCATATTTAAGCTAAACCATAAAAATCTCAGCTCGAGCTAAAGTAAGCTGAGTCGAACCAGGGCCCCTAAATATAGAGATATCACATTAAGATAATCTTGTTCGTGATAATTGATGTGATATCTATTTTTACTAGTAACAAAATGGTAAAAATGTACAGTTACATATATGTAATTTGGGAAATTGTATTATAAAGTGTACAGACAAGATTATCTTAATGTAATATCTCCATATTTAAAGGCCCTGTTGAGTTGTAAAAAATTCTGGCTTGAGCTAAACTAGGTTTAAGCTGGCTTAAACTGACTCAAACTTTATCTTCAGAAAATGTTTTGCAACATTTTTTTGATATATTATTAAACAAAAAATGATTTTGCAACATTTTTTATTAAAGTATCAAAAAAATATTGTAAAACATTTTTTTAATATAATATTATACAAAAAAATGTTTTGCAACATTTTTTGTTAAAGTATCAGAAAAAACATTATTTTGATATATTAAACAAAAAATGGTTTTATAACACTTTTTGTAAAATATCGAAAAAATATTGCAAAATGTTTTTTTGAAACAAAAAATGATTTCACACTATCTTTTGTTAAAGTATCAAAAAAATGTTGCGAAATATTTTTTAGTATAATATTATACAAAAAATAGTTTCATGTTGTCTTTTATTAAAATATTAAAAAAAATATTGTGAAACATTTTTTTTTAATATAATATTATACAAAAAAATGTTTCACAACTTTTTTGGTAAAGTATTGAAAAAAATGTTGTAAAATGTTTTTTTATATAATATTATACAAAAAATGTTTTGCAACGGTTTTGTTAAAGTATAAAAAAAAAATGTTGCAAAATGTTTTTTAATAGATTATTAAACAAAAAATGGTTTTGCAACATTTTTTGTTAAAATATTGAAAAAAATGTGAAATATTTTTTTGATATATTATTAAACAAAAAATAGTTTCGCAACATTTTTTGTTAAAGTATTAAAAAAAACGTTGCAAAAGATTTTTTTAATATAATATTATACAAAAAATAATTTTGTACTGTCTTTTGTTAAAGTATCAAAAAAAATATTGTGAAATGTTTTTTTAATATAATATTATTCAAAAAAAACGTTGCAAAATATTTTTTATATGATATTATACAAAAAATATTTCACAACATTTTTTGTTAAAGTATCAGAAAAAAATGTTGCAAAATGTTTTTTTAATAGATTATTAAACAAAAAATGGTTTCACAATATTTTTGTTAAAGTATCAAAAAAAATGTTGCGAAATGTTTTTTTGATATACTAAGTAAATGGAAACTATTGAAAATCTGTCGCATAATTAAATTATGGTACAGTGGCTTGTTTAAAAATAAATAATGCGTTACAAAAATGTTAGTATTACAAATAAATGTATTACAAACAAAAAGGGAAATAAGAAGGAGGTGGTATAATTCAAAAAAGGAAATTATAGTGTGATGTAGGTGGAAGGAAGGAAAAAAACAAACCAGTACTGTGAATTTTACTAGTTTGCTACAGTAAATAGTCTTTCGCTAAAGTTCTGGACAATTATTAAACAAAAAATAGTTTCATACCATTTTTTTTGTTAAAATATTGAAAAAAAATGTTGCAAAATGTTTTTTTGATATATTATTAAACAAAAAATAGTTTTGCAACATTTTTTGTTAAAATATTAAAAAAAAGTTGTGAAATAATTTTTTAATATAATATTATATAAAAAATGGTTTTGCATTATCTTTTGTTAAAGTATCAAAAAAAAATGTTGCAAAATGTTTTTTTAATATATTATTTAAAAAAATATTTTGCAACTTTTTTGGTAAAGTATTGAAAAAAAATGTTGTGAAACATTTTTTTATATAATATTATACAAAAAAATGTTTTGCAATATTTTTTGTTAAAGTATTGGAAAAAAATGTTGCTAAACAAAAAATGGGTTTGCAACATTTTTTATCAAAGTATTGAAAAAATGATGCGAAAACTTTTTTTAAATATATTATTATATAAAAACGTTTTACAACATTTTTGTATGATAATTCAATTTAGCTCGCAAGCTAACTCAAGCTGGCTCAAGCTGAATAAATTCTGGCTTAAGCTTTTTGAGCTGAGCCTATTGTTAGCTCGAGCTTTTTTCAAGCTAATTTGTAAGCTATTAAACCATTTTAAATGTGGTTCAGCTTGGCTTGGCTTGAAAAGCTTAAGCCAGCTTGCAAGCTGACTCAGCTCATGCAGAGCTTTAATAAAAAACAAAAGAAAAACAGTATCGGAAAAAGTACAAATATGTAATTATTTATCTAAAAGTTGTAAGAATTGACAGAATAGTGATTGTCTAATAGAAACTATCTCTTTCTTTTTGTATTTAGTTTGATGATGATTTCATGCCTATCCAACAGCTAAAGCAGAAAAAAAATCTATCATTACTAAAGATTAAAGTATAAAAATTGAAGTTTTTTGATATAAAGTATTGCCTTGAAATTTATGCAAACATTTTTTTGGCAGATACTTTTAATATTTACAGAATAAAGAATCAGTTACCTCTAAGAAGATCAGTTCCTATTAAAGCTCCGCATGAGCCGGCTTGAGCCGAGCCACAGGCTGGCTCGGCTCGGC
>JADRCO010002433.1:0-13704 GCA_021464525.1 Rhizophagus sp. LPA8_4_AMF
ATTAATATATGTTGGTTCTTATGAAAGGTGTGCTTATAATGAAGGATTTATATGATGTGATTGTACAGGGGGTGCCTATAAAGGGGGTTGACTGTACTAAGTAGTATATTTATAGTTTAAGATTTTGTTTCTCTATTGTTCTCACTCTTTTTATTATAATGCTCAGTGATCAATATAAATTTATCTAATAATAATGTTCTAATTTTACCAGTCTTTAATATATTTCTTTATTAGAAGTCCATAAAAAATACATATCAAGTACTTTGTAATTTTAAACTTTATATTAACATATTTTCTGTTTGATATTATAGTATATATAGAAAAATATTTTTCTATAAATCTCGAGTTATTTGTAATAACTTTGAGTATTGTAGTGTCTTGTTTAAGTAAAGAAATATCTAATCAAATATAACTATTTCCTCTATATAGTAAGTAAATAATATTTGTTCTAGTATATGAGAGCTTTATCTAAAGCTCCGAATAGTTCTGGTTTGAACTGGCAACCAAACTGAAACTGACAAAAAATCCAGTTTGGTTCCAGTTCCAGTTCTTAGTATAAAACCGCCAGTTCAATTCAATTCTACCTGATTTTTAAATAATGCGAAAATTAGAATAACTTTGCAACCAGTGATCGTACAGAGATTAACTATAGCTCATTGGAATCATCTCATTGAGACGCGTCGAATGGCGGTAAGATCAGTTCTCTAGCATTGATACATCTCGAGATAACTCACATTAAACATATTTTAAAAAATTATCATTTGAAAACTATCTATTAATTCTAGAGAAATGATCTTATATTCTATTGATTAGTCTTGATGAGACAAATCTAATGAACTTAAGTTCGTCCTTTTATAATCACTACATAACAAGATATCTCAATTTTTGCATTTTTTAATTTAAAATTCTGATGTGTGGTATAACTCGGCAACCAGTGATTATACAGAGATCAACTATAGCTTATTAGAATCGTCTCATTGTGACGTATTGAATGACATTAAGACCATATCTCTAGCATCGATAGATAACATTCTAATGCTGATTTTTAGAAAATGTTTAGCGTGCATTATCTCGTGATGCATTGGTGCTAGAGACATGATCTTAGTGTCATTTGACGCATCATAATGAGACGATTCTAACAAGCTATAGTTGATCTTTATACAATCACTGGTTAGCGAGTTATACTACACATCGGAATTTTTATTTTTTGGCATTCAAAAAATTGAAAAAAATGCGAAAATTGAGATATCTTATTACGTAGTGATTATAAAAAGAGAAACTTAGGTTCATTAGATTTGTCTCATTAAGACCAATCGATTGAATGTATGATCATTTCTCTAACATCAATAGATAGCTTTCTAATGATGATTTTATAAAATATGTGTAATGTGAATTATCTCAAGATGTATCAATCTGATCTTACCGCTATTCGATGCATCTCAATGAGACGATTCTAATGAGCTATAGTTAATCTCTGTACGATCACTAGTTGCTGAGTTATTTTAATTTTCGCATTTTATTGCATTTAAATAAAACCAAACTGAACCAGACAGTTCTGATTCAGTTCTCATTAAGTTCCCGGTTCTACCTAAACCAGTAAATATCCAATCCAAACTGACCTGTTCAGAGCTTTAGCTTTATCAGTGTAGCAAAATGTATATATTGTATTTGTAATAGACTTTTTCCTACTGTAACAAGTTCAAACTGAAACAGGTATATAAAAAAAAAGTGTAATATGTAACTTGGCCAAAAATAAGCCTATTTCTTTCATTTTTTTTGTAAAAATATATTTTTAATAAAAACAATAAATTTTTACTGGTAAAGATATTATTTAAACTACTCTATAAAAAGTATTTTTATTAAAATATATTTAAATAGACTAAAAGTTAAATTTGCACTTAATTGTAATTAATATACTTAAATATAAAATTTAAAATAAAAAAAAATTAAATATAATTTAACTATATATTAATTACAATTAAGTGCAAATTTAACTTTTAGTATATTTTAAGTATAAAATAAGAAAATCAAGTATATTTTAAACAAATATTAAGTATAAATACTTTTTATTGAACTATCATGTAGTTATTAAACTGTCATAGTTTTCTTTATTTCTTTACTGTAGAAAAATTATACAGGGATTGGCCATTTATATAAAAGTTATATTATATATTTCTTTTATAATTTACTTATGCTAAAGTAATATTTAAAATACTAATTTTACTCTTATATATAGGGTTGAAAAGTATACTGTACATACCAGTACAATTAGTAGAGTATATACTATATACTGTACTGTATTCAAACTATTTAGTACAGTACATTTTTTGTATTTTTTCAAATTTGTTTTTTTGCAAATATTTCACAATTTAATAGTTCAATTTGAACAAATATTTTTTTTTATTTTGTAAAGCTTAATAAAAGTTACAAAATAAAAAAAAATTTGTAAAAATCAGATTATTAGATATTGAAAAATCATAAAAATTGTTCTTGATCTTATTATATAAAATAGTATAATATGATATAAAATAGTATAATGTACTATATATATTGTACTAAATTTTGCTTAGTATACTGTACTTTCCTAACTCTACTTATATATAGAAATTATTAATTTAAAATTAATATTTTAATTCATAATCTGCCTAAGAATCAGTGAAAATAGTGAAAATTACTATATAAAATTGGAGAAAATTTAAAAAACAATTAAAACCGTTATCTTGTGGTCCAGTAATTGGATTTTGATGAACATTTTTTTATTTTAAAGAGAACTTCGAGAGCTACAAAACAAAAAATGTTCATCAAAATTCAATCACTGGGTCACAAGATAACGCTTTTAATTGTTTTTTAAAATTCTCTCCAATTTTATATAGTAATTTTCACTGGTTCTTAGGCGGATCACGAATTAAATAAAAAATTTATTAAATTTATTAATTTAAAATTAAAATTATAATTTTATATTTAATAAATTAAAAAAAAATGTAAAATAAAAAGTTGACAATACAAATATTTTTAAAAATAAATAATATATATTTAAATTATTTTGGTAAAAAATATAATTCAGATTTTTTTTTTTGGATATCTTATAATTTTAAAATAATATATGAAAAATATCATAAGTAAATAATATAAATTATATAAATTATAATATTAATACTTAATTATTCATTCATTTAATAAGTTTTTTGATTATTTGTTATATATTTTTGTCTATATCTTCAAATACTTATTAATGCTTGTTTGGTAAAACATAAAATAAATATTAATTTATTGCATGGTATAATATTACCAAAAAATTAGAAATAATAAAAGTGATAAAACTATATCATCAAAAATCATAAAATTCCATGATATATATATATATATTGTGGATAAGAAGCTATATAATAAATAAAATTAGAATTATTTTTTGTGTTTATAATGTATAAAATAATAAAAAAATCTTATTACAATTTTATACAATAAAATCCTTACAATAATTTTTTAAAAATTAATCACATCAAGTTTTTTATCAGAGTTTTTCCCAGAAAATTTTTATAGAAAGTACTAATATTTTATTTATCTGATCATTTTATTTTTATCTGGAATAAATGTAAAATTTATAAGTAAAAAAAAATTAAAATAACAAAATAAAATATTTACTATAAATATAAAAATTATATATAAAGATTTTTGTTTACTGGCCTGATTAAACGTATTGGAAAGTTTTATAGATTCTTTGACCTCTATAAAGGGTACAGCAAGATAAGAAAAGATAGCATTAGGATATGAATATTACAGTAAAACTTCTAGGAACGCACCAAAATTAGGGAAACACAAAAATAGAAAGAATTGAAAAAGTACATGTATAAGAGAATTATGGAAGTATTAGAAAAGTATGTTAAATCAGGAATTCTGGTTGTTACAGCCAATAAGAATTTGTGCTGCAAATCAGTATATATCACTGCGCAGATGTAACATATCACGATATCTGTTATTTTTTTTTTTTTTTTGTTCTCCAAAAATAATATTAAATAAAGGATTTACTGTATATAGTTATTTAAGATTAAGAGTTAGGGTCAGGGATTATGCTTAGACTATAGTATACGACAGCATTTATAGTGAAGACCCGTCTCCGTTCACAACACGACCCATACACAGAGCCGAAGTGCATTACAGTAATAAATATTATTCTTTTACTGTGATTCATTGTAATTACAAAGATGATATTTGTCGTTAAACAATATCTACATCCAGTATATATTATAAACAGCTTAAACAGGTTTGAACTTCTTTGAATGAACTGGAAATTTGATGGGTTAAAATCACACATTTAGGACGCACGTTCCTATGATATGGGGTATACAATATAGGATTCCACACTGTAAATTTACAGTGGTTAACATTGTAATTAACTTTGTATTTTAACTAAATAAATGCTTAATTAAAATCTAAGTGAAATTCTAGTAAATTAACAGAGCTAATTGCTTGTCATGTTAAGAAAAAAAAATATGGATAATCAGCCAAGTACAAAGTACAAAGTGCGATTAAAATGCGTAAAATTAGATTAAATGAAGTTCATAAAGTTGTATCACTAAAATTATCGATGCGACGTAGCGACACTTCGGGCCACAACGGACCCCGTTTCCTATTCTAGTAATATTTTAATTGTCAAAATTTTTTATTCTTATTTGATAACTAATAAAACGAAATTGCAAGAATGATCATATGATTTGTTTCTGTAACACTAAAATAGATGATGATATAATTCACGTAATTGTAAACACATATTTGGTTTTATTTATGCAAAATAAACTGTTTGAACCCTACTTCCTGCTTGCGTCTAATGAAATAACATTATTTTTGATTTTTTTTTGATTTTTTTTAATCATTAAAACTTTTCACTTTATGCATATGATGTTTCAAAGCATATTTATATTTTTTGTCCTTACCAAATATGATACAGGATCGCTGATCGTTATAGATATCAATAAATCTTTTTTTCACAGAACGTCCTCATGATACAGTAAATAAATGTCAAGTGAGAAAATTTAGAGCTCAAATCGGAAAATTTATTATGATTTGCAAAAGATCTCAATGCAATATAGTTTAGTAAGTTTTAATGAGTGAGAACAATTATCAGCCACTAAAACATTCTTTTTGTTGTATTCCGTAGTACACTATATACGTATATATATATACGGAATTTTGAAAGGAATTCCGATATACTTTTATCTTAATTGTCTCCACTAATTTTTTTTTTTTTCAATAATTAATATAAATAAATGATATTGATATCCACTTATGTCTAATAAGTCGTTCTTTTTTTCGCCAATTATTTCTATTTTGCTTTATTTCATTCAATTAGTCATCCCTCATCTATACTCAAATATGTCTAAATATGATCAATCTAATCTAAACTTCCAATCCTTCTTATAAATATTTCACGGAAACTTTACTCCGTGTCACATATTTTGTTTACTTTTATTCAATAAAATCATTATATATTTATTTTATACGGCTAGTCGTAATATCATGCAATACGTTCGCAAATATTTTATTAAAGTAAAATCTTTTTGGACTAACTATTTTGATTTGAAGCGTATGTCACTTTGTTCCATGCATATGAACAAAAGAAAATAGGGTGTATATTTTTACGCCAAGATATTGAAATGAACGCGTTATTCTTATAATATGATTTCGTGATACCATCCCCTATTTTGTTTCATACGTCTTTGATGCTGCGTAAGGTTCAAATATCAAATATAAAAGCGGCTATGATTTTAATTTGAGAAAAATCATTACCGAAGAAAAAAAAAATATTAAATTAAGCTTTATGAACTTAAGATAAATAACAATTATGATTTTATGATTTTTATTTTTTATAATTGGTTAGTAATACGAATTAATTAAATTATAACTCGTAAAAAATGACAATTACTAATCCCTTTTTTTGCAACCCTTACTACATTTCTAAAGGCATAAAAACATGTATTCTTAAACATGCTATCGAGATTTATTCGCTAATCATCACAAGTTTTAATCGCAAGAAAATGCTATTCGTAAACATGCTATCCATTCGTTAATCATACCAAGTTTTCGTTATATACATGAATGTGTTTCTATATTGTTTTAAATTCGTTATTTTTTTTTTTTTGTTTTTTTTTAAAAAAATTCGTTTTTCATTAATTTAAGCACTTCGATTCATTATTAACTTCGTTTTTCCTAGTAAAATGTAATATAGATTTTATATTTTTTTTTCTTTTTTTTTATTTTTATTATTTTTATTTTTTCTTTGTATTTCTATATATATATACATATATATATGTATTTTTTTTTATTTTTTTCTATAGATTTCTATATATATGTGTATAAGTATATATAAATATATATATATATTATTTGAAAATTGAATAAACATGATTATTGGATTAACAGTACATTTATGGTTTCACAATTCACGTGGAATTTAATGTTTGGTGGCGATTAAAAGATCGTGTGAAAAATGTGGCACAGGAAGTTACCCGATCAGTAATCGTAATTAAAAAATAGAATATTGAGAATCTAAATTGCCCAGAGTTAATCGAGTGTTGGTAAGTCTGGAATTAAAAACTAACCGATTCATTTAGACCGGTTCGTAACTGGATCAAATCTTCTATGTAACCTGCTTTATCTGTTATGGCTTATTTGTTTGGCCTTAGACTGTGTCTTGGTTGCCGTCTGGCACTGCCCAAGGATTTTTATTCTCCTGTTGAATGAATAAATCAATCGCAAAGTCGAAGAAACAGCAAAATTCGTGAAAAACGGGGCGGCTATACACTGGCTATGCTGGGCTTTTTGAAGGGCTTTTTGGGGGCTGATTTTGAGATGCCTAAAGAAGAATTTTAATATCTCGCTCCTGTAAAAATCTTTAGATGGTTTATCTACTACAACTTTCATTGGGTCTTTTCTTAACAATGCAGCCTCCTTTTCACAAGGATTTCCTAAATAATACTTTATAAAACATGTTTTTACCTCCTTTTCAAAAATTAGCTTATGTATTACCAAGCGCTGGCCTTATCCCTATATAAGTACACCTAATTCTTCAAATTCTTCGCAAGCTCTTCATTCGTGAGTTTCCTCTGGTAAGGAAATCTGGAAATGTATAAGGATGTTATTGGTGATTATAATCGAAAATTCTAATCATTTAAATACGTATTTTTTTATTATTTTTATATTTACAGGCAGGATCAGAGTATTCAATCCATTTACTAGAATCACCTACCATTTAAGTCGAAATGTGTAGCTGTAAATCTTTTTCTTCTATTTTATTTAAACAAGCATCGTTTCTCTTTTAACTTTCTCGAAATTCTGTTCTAATATTCCATCACATTATTATACTAGACGAACATAGAAATTACTTTTCAACCTTTTTCCCTTACACCAAATATCACCGCAGAAAATGGGTTACCTACGAAACCGAATGCAGTTGAAAAAAACTGGATTTTTTTCTCACTGAACAACAAACCAATCAATCAAACCGGTTTATCGTTTTTTTTAATTGAACATCTAGAAGATGTTTGATAAATTTTTAATTTGGACAAAAAAAAAACAGTCCACTCGGATTTTTAGAACGTAAAAAAAAAAAATATTCGGCATTCAGCAGCAAATTTCAAATGACTACTCAAATAATTAAGGTCATTAAGGTCACTTGCTAAGAAAAAAAAAAATTCTATTTCCTCGTTTTATTTTTATTCTTCGCCTCCCCTTTCTTCGTATAAAAATTTATTTTTTTCGTATTTTCTTCGCGATTTGTACTTTTCCTTTTTCTTTAAGCTATTTAATTAATTTACCCAAATAAATATGATTGAAAATAATTCAGATTTGCCAGTGATATTATTTAAAAGTGTATGTGATGTGTGAATATTTGTTGATTTTTCCTATTTGTCGTCTATTATTTTGTAGCTCGATTAATTTAATTATTGGATTACTTCCAAATTCCAAAATCTGACTTTGTCGTACAGAAAAATTGAGTTTTCTATAAACGAAATCGAGCCTCATTTAATTCAGGATTTCAGATCAAGGTCCGATAAGAAAAATTTTATCGGAAATCAAAACTTCTCCCATTTAAAAGTGGATTTGTATTAAAGTTGTGATCACATGGATTGGTGGTTAATCTTAATTCCGAGTGAATATTACTTGCATATTAAACAATTTCATATTTCACGTTCCAATCTAAAATCATCTTAATATACAAAACAAGTTTCTAATTTCAAATCTGTCGTACAAAATTTTTTATCTTAGCTTTAAGTTCGAAATTCGTGTTGACCGTATTTAAATACTTTTAATAATTTCGACTATTGTAATTTCTTTGATTATACATTTATACTTATTGTGAGACTCGAGCTAGATGCAAAAATTTTATTATAGAAGGAAGTTAAATTATGGGAGATCATTTAATATACTTTTTACCACTTCGTATTGTTACATATACCGGCTTCACTATCATCGTAACCATCGTGATCATAATCATCATACTCAAATTTTACGTGCTGTAATTGATCCTTCTTTCATTAACTCTCCTATTGTCATTACTCCTATTATTTTGTTGCATCATGTTGCAATATGTTCACAATTGTAGCATCATATTTCTCTTCTCGATTGTCTGCCCGCTCAAATTTGGCCCGGTGGCTAAACTTTTATCCTAGCATCACGTGATATATTTTGCTATCTGACTGAAATTGTAATCTCCAAATTATATAAACTTTTATACATATCCACCAATTTGCAAAATGCATGTAAGATTCAGATTATTACATCTAATTAAATTATAATTCAACTTTACTAATAGAGAAAGAGCAAATTTGTCAAATTTAAAAATTTAAAAATCAGTTTTTGTAATTATCTTATGATTCAATAATCTAATTTGTACTGATCTTTTTTTTTAAATTGTAGTTATTAATGAAAATAAACTCTATAAAATAATCACCAAATCTTAAGATAATTGCAAAAAACTAAAAAAATCATATTAGATATATTAAATATTTAGAGTATTAATGCAAATTAGCAGATATAATATTAATATATTGTATTGTTTATAATTATAATAAACAAATAAAATATCACTTTTTTTTATTATTTTTATATTGTATTTTATTATAGCCAAAAACTAATTTTATAAATTATAATACCAAATTTTTAAATACCAATAAGTAATCAACTGTATATATATTGCTATAAAAAGTATAAACATGTAAAAAACATTTCATTATTATATATAAAAAAACTAAGAATTTTTGGTTTAATAATATAAAAAAAAGTAAACTAATATATTAAAAATTCAATTTTAAATAGAATTTTAACTAGAATAAAATATTAATTTAATAATTTGTATAATATAGAAAGTAGTATATTATTTAGAATATATATATAAATAATTAAGAAATATTTAAAAAAATTCTTATTTGCTATTTATTATTATCTTCTTTATTTAATATTATTTATAGAGTAAATATAAATCCAATTCTTATATGTAATGCTTAAATTTTACTTTTATTTCAAAAAAAAATATTTTATTTAATTCTAACCAAAATTAAATATGTTATAAGATTTAACAAAGAAATCTCTGAAAAAAATAATATTTAAAATCATTTTAAAAATACATATATTATATCTTTTTAAAATTTGTATATTATTTTACTAATTATTATAGAATGTAAAATTTAAACATTATATAAAGAAGCAAGATATATATTTATTCTTATTTATATAATTACAGTTAATCCTTGATATAGTAAACCCTAGATTCTGAACTTCAATTTTGCTATAGGACTATAGTGAAGATTTTAAGCAATTTAATAAGCTACTTCACTATAATGAGGGTAAATTAATTATAAGTATACTTAAATTTACTATATCAAAAGTTCGCTATATCAAGAGTTGACTGTATATTATATAATTATTTAAAAAAAATAAAAGTAAATATATTGATTTTATTTTATAAGTAATCTTAATGTTCATCAAATTATATGATTTATATTTATTATATTAAAATTCAATAATTTTTATTAATAAAAGTATAATTTAATAGACCTCTATATAATTATCTTTTATATAAAAATACTTTTTTATTTTTGCTTAACTTATATATTATTTTATTTATACAGTTAACTTTCTTTATAGTCAGTTAGTCATTTTCTTTTAATTATAATTATCTATATATTAATTACCTTAATTAAATTTTATATATAAAATTTATTTTATATAATTATATTTGCAATTTTATATAATTATATTTGCAATTTTATATAATTATATTTGCAATTTTATATAATTATATTTGCAATTTTATATAATTATATTTGCAATTTTATATAATTATATTTGCAATTTTATATAATATTTTTTCTAACTTTGATGTAATATCACTTAAGTAAGTCACAGTCTTATAAGACTGTGACTTACTTATGTTAGATTATGATTTACCTATGTTAGAATGTGACTTACTTAGTTGAATTGGGATTTACTTATGCGATTACGGTACTCTGTGGCCTTTTTATTGCTTTATTGTTATTCACTTGATTTTATTGCTCTATCCTCTTTTTATTACCTTCTAGCTACCTGCTTGTTTTCATCGCTCTGTGGCTTTTTTATGCTCATAATGGATACAAACAGTTCTGCTAATGATATTGGGTTTAGTTTGGTGGTGCACCTTATTCTTGCTATACGTTTTTTGGTTATATGCGCCTTACCTCTCATTGAATATCTGGGAATGCAAGGTGTTCTGTTAGTGATCTTGGGTTTGGTTACGCTGTGGGCTTTATTTTTGGGAGGGTGTGCTCGGGGATGGGTGTGAAAAAAATAATAGGGGTGCGTCGGCATACCCCATACTTTCTTTCGGCTTGGCGCTCTTCTTCTCCATGGCCGAGATATGTGTTTTCAGACCATCATTTCCAAACTCGAGCCAGCCTATGTTGCCCTCCCGATCTCTTTCCTGCCTATCGTTTGGTAGGACGCAAAAGTAAAATTTTTATTTCTTTCCTTAATATAATTCTGCCTTTGCGTCCTACCAAATTTATACCCTAGTTTTCGCCCGAGTCTTCCACTTATATGCCAGCTTGGGTGCCGAATTATTATATCCAAAGTTCTGGCCAAAATTGGTGGGACGCCAAGGTATATTTTTATAAAGGATAAGTACGAAATTTTAGTCACGGGATTGCGGGCTATGATATGAAAGATATTTTGCGAATGGAAACTGGTGATCACTTGGGGCATAATATATCATCTGACTACTAGATGGAAAAAATAAGATATAAATTTGGTGGGACGCCAAGGTAGAATTATATAAAGAGTAAGTAAGAAATTTATACTTTGGCGTCCCACCTTTCTAGCCCGCCTCCACATTCCGGATCATGTGACCGAAATATGATTAAATAATCTAACTAAATAACCTGTTTGTGGTGATTTTGCATACCTAGTTGTTTTTCTTACTATATTCCTTCCTTTTGAATTCGCTTTTCTTTAGCTTTTCCCATTTATTATTTGTGATCATGTGATTAAATAACCTAAATATTACTATTGCTAAATAATTGAAATGTACCTATTTTTATTTAGTCCTGTGCGGGGATAATCATTTTCTAATATAATTTATGATATTGGGGTTCTACGGTTAATTGGTTATTATATTCTATGTTGGAAGTCCGGCTTGTCTGCATTTGTTTGGATCCCAAGTTTTATGATGGTGTTTCTGCCATTCTGTGCCTTTTTGGTTGCCTGTTAAGGGTTCGAGGGTGCTTTCCTTCTTCGCCTATTTTGCTGTCCATCAAAATGCCGAAATATGGTAAAAAATATTACGTCGAATGGCGTAGTAAATTCTTGATTAATTTCGGCTGGCATTATGCTATAATTTTGGCTGATCTTTAGAGCACATAATTTGGTAGATCTAAGCTGGCGCCATGACAGTGACCTGGTAGTATCCTGGAGCTGTCATGGAACTGGCATGGAACTGGCAGGGAGCTAGAGTGGTTCTATTAGTTTGCTAATTTCGAATCAGTTTTATGCTAGCCTTGGGTGCCGAATCATTATATCCAAAGATCTGGTCGAAATTATGGAATAGTACTGGCCAGAATTAAGCAAAAAATAGACTGCGCCTTACTGCGCCACAGTCACGTGATACTGTTCCGGGCCAGAACACCCTTACATAGTTGCTAACGATCAGCTAAAAAAATTCGGCCAGAAATTATGGTATAGTGTTGGCCGAAATGATAGACTAGTTACGTGCTAGTTCCTGGCACTTTCTCGCAACTTCCTCGCAACTTTCTCGTTACTTTTGAGGGATATTTGTTGCCGATATAAGTCTTACGCGAAGGCTATACCATACTCGAGTACATATCTAGAAAAGTGAAGTCTTCTTCCAATTTTTATATAATAGATTACGAAGAAGACTTCATCTATCGGCATATATGCCCGAGCACATACTAGTGATAGGGTAGGTAAGTGCCAGCATTTATACAAAAGATTACGCACTTGCCTACTCTAGATGTCATATATACCCGAGTACATACTAGTGTTAGGGGTAGCCTTCTGCCAATATTTATATAATAGAATTCGCAGAAGGCTACCCTAAATACCACCTATTAGGAACATATTTATCCGCGATTCTTTTACCTTCTTGCTATACGTCTCTTTTTGCATCTACCGAAAAAAATAAATTCCCAAAGTTTGTGTATTATCTTGGCCAGCCCATTTGATTGCCAAAAAGTGTGTTATCCTGCAACCCAACTATTGCCTATTTGTTGCCGGTATATTGGTGGGATGTTGTAAGCACTTCCGAGGCCCGATCATGGTTTAAGCTAGGTCGAGGCAGTGTGTATGCTATTTTCCTATGCTGTCACCAAGAAAATTTGTTAGTGACGCTCTTAGTGACGCTCTTAGTGACGCCCTTGTATTCTTTTTTCTGAGTTTGGAGGTGCTCGATTATCTTCCTTTTTATCTTTCTTACTGTCACTAAGAGTCACTAAGAAAAAGTAAAGTTCTAGGGAAAAAAATTGAATTTTTTCTATGATATATCTATCGGTATGCTATGTATATGTTATATGTATGCTATATTTTTACTACGCCCATAGATAAAAAAAAATAAAAAGTAAAGAAGTCCAATTTTTCTTAGTGACTCTTAGTGACATGGTGACACCTATCTAGAAACCGTTCGACAGCTCTAAAAATCTGAAATAACTATAAAGTTTGTCACCAAGAGCGTCACCAAGATTTTCTCGGTGACAGTGACATCTTTTTTTTCTAGTGACAAACTGTATTATTTTCATTTACCTCTAAATTGCCTGCTACTATCTGCGTCGAAGCTAAGTCCACCATCTTTTCCCGATGGTATTGTTCCCTTTTACGGTGCTTTCTAGCATGATCATCGCAATATCCATATCCGGAATAAGATAATTTTCCACATTCTTTGCAAAATACCTGAGAAGGAGAATTGCGATGAATATAACATCCTTCCGGATGGTAGCATCCTCGATTGCAAATCTTACCACTCCTGTGGATATAAGTACATCGATAAAATACCATTTTTAATAACTATGGATGGTTGGTTTGTGTATCGATCTATATATTTCGGAATTAATTTTCATTTTAAACTTTTTTCTCCCGAAGTATATAGTTTCTCTCGAACTGTATATTTGTGATATAATATCATGACCCAATCCGAGCTTTCAGAATTCTTGGATGCCCCCGTCCCGT
>JADRCO010002434.1:0-13703 GCA_021464525.1 Rhizophagus sp. LPA8_4_AMF
TTAATTTTTTGTAAAAATTAAAATTTCAAAATTACTACAAAATTTATTAATAAACTTATTTTTTATTTCTTAAGTAACTTAATTCTACATAAAATTTTACATATATTTAAGTAATTAAAAGTAATATTTATATTTTATCAACAAGTTGCATCTGGAGGTCAAAGTTAAAAAAATAAGAAAAAGTTGGCTTAATGAAAATTTTTTATATAAACATTATATTATAAAACAAAATTTTAAATTAAATAGAATAATGCCTAAAATACAAAACTTATTAAGGTTCAATTATATATTACCTAAAAAAAAATCTTGTTATATTAGAATTAATTATAGTTATAGTAATTTTTAATTTTATTAGTAAAAACAAGAAAAATAATATGACTACTAACTGATAAGTATAATATATGCTTATCTTTACCCACTCTTAGCAACTAGAGTCCATATAGATTACTAATATTTATATTAAATAATGATATAACTATTTGTTTATGCTTTGTATTACTTTACTTATATAATATTAATAAAAGGCTAATTGCATATGATTATATTTTTTTTACATTACATTGATTTTCAGATGTGTTTAATAAATTTTCTAAATAAATATTTTACTAAAAATAATTATCATATTTTACCAAAATAAGCAACTTGTAAAATTTATTAAAAATTCTTTTAAAATTTAATAAACAATACAATAAATATAATAAAAATAATATTTAATAAAGATATTATTAAAAACTATTTTGTTATTAAAAGTATTATTATTTTAATGATTTTTCATCAAATTTTATTAATTACCAATTTTTTAATTTCTAATTTTGTATTATAGTACTGATTTTCCACTTTTCAACTTTAATTCTTTATTATCAGATTTTGATTTTCATCAATTTTTAAATCTTATTCTATTTCTAATTCTTTAAATTTCTTGTTTTTAGAAAAATTAAACAGATTTAACCAGATTCAACTATTATTATATAAGGATATTATAATTATATTATACAATCTTTGTATAACAAATTAAATGATTATAAATTGAAAACTTAATGCATTTTAACAAAAGGCTGTAAATTTCAAATAAAATATTTGTATTAAAAAGTAAGTAACTTTATAATAAAAAAGTTGCTTATTTTTTATAAAATATAGATTATAAAATATTAATTTTCTTTTTTAAAAATTTTTGTTTATTATTAATTTAAATAAGTTATTTATTTTAAATAAGCAAAAAAATAAATAAATAAATAAATAAATATTAAAGTATTTTAATTTATTTTTTAAAAATTTTTATGATTTTTTATTTATTTTTTTTACTATAAAATAGCTAGTTAAAATAGCTATTTGACAAATTATACATAAAATTTTATAATAAAAATAATTGATTTTAATTATAAATGTAATTGTTTTATTAAATATTTGTTTCATATACTTTATATACTATATATATAAATAAAATTTATAACTTTAAATAGCAATAACAAACTATTTTTAATTAAAAATAAAAAATAAATATTTATTTTTACTTTGTGAATAAATTATTTATAAATTATCACTTTAACCTCCAATATACAGAATTCACAATAATTTCTACAGATTTTATTATTTATAATTAAAAAAAAAAAAAAAAAAAATTTTGGTAATTTTTCTTTTTTTTTTTTTAATAAATGCAAAAAAAAAAAAAAAAAAAAAAAAAAAAAAAAAAAAAATTTTGGTAATTTTTCTTTTCTTTTTTTTAGTAAATGCAAAGGTAAAAAGTAAAAAAAAATAAAATAAAAGAAAAATAAGGGAAAAAAGGGAAAATTTACAAAAAAGAAAAAAAAAAACAGTTGGATTAAAAAAAAAAAAAAAAAAAAAAAATTAAAAAATAAAAAAAAAAAAAAAAAAAAAAAAAAGAAAAAAAAGGAAAAATAAAAAAAAAAAAAAAAAAAAACAGTTGGATTAAAAAAAAAAATGAAAAAAATAAATGTAACAATCAATAAAAAAAAAAGAGTTCAATTTTGGGATCCATTTTCATAAATCCATTTATGTGTTTAAAGATAAAATAATCTAAAAAAAAAAAATGATATATGCGTTATGAATAATATTTTCCAATGTCCTTCGTGAAAAGTTTGTAAAAAATATAAAGAACCAGAGTTACAAAATATTTGTATATTTGTATTCAAGAAACAGGGAATTAGAAAGTATAAAAAAAAAATGATAAAATAAAATAAAATAAAATTAAATTGATAATTAATAAATAATTATTATGCCAACTGTGGATCAAAAGAAAAAGAATTTCTTCTTTCCGGAGCAAAGAAGGCATCCCTCAAAGAATCCCTTCTTTCAGGAGTAAAGAAAGAATCTCTTCTTTCCAAATTAATACGGTCAGTATGAAAAGTAGTAGAATCTCTACCTCCCAAACTGAAAGTAGAATCCCGTCTTTCCAAACTAAAAGAATCTCTGCGATCAGTTAAACTGTAAGTACTATCTCGTCTATCCAAACTGAAAGTGGAATCCCTGCGATCACTGAGACTATAGGTTGAGCCTCGTCTTTCTCCATTAAAGCTATTAAGACTTGTATGACTTCCATTATTATTGCTTCTTACTCCTAATGGGTTCTTTGAAAAACTCAACCGAATTCCTCCTTTGACCGAATTGCTAAGTAGATTACCATAGAGTTCATTCATTGCCTGAGTGGCATAATGAACATCCTCAAATTCAACAAAACACATTGGCCCATTTTGTTTCGTACGAAAACACATACGCTTGTAACCGGGACAACATGAAAACATATTTTTTAGTTCTTCTTCGGAGGTGTTCATTGGTAAATTACCGACATAGAGAGTATTACATGGCGGATTTTGGTCAGCCGGATTAGGAGGACGAAAACCAGGAGAAGGAATTGATGGAGATGAAGAAACGACCGATGGTGAAATAGTGGTATTGATAGAAAGAGCAGACATTGCATGGGGTAACTCTTCGCCAACAAGTAAAGCAGTATTAAAACCATTTGACTGGTTCTTTGCAGTTTTAGAAACTATCTCGACAGGATTTGATTTTGATGAAAGAGGGTAACCATTCAAATCTTCATCAAAAATGCCTTTCCCATATCTGACACCGTTAAGAGGACGTGAAGGTGCACCAACCAAACCACCAATAGCACCATTAGTTGCATCAAAAGAGCCACGGGTAGAAGAGAAAGGAGTTTGATCAAAAACAGGAGTAGTAGGAGTTGTGGGAGTATAAACGCTGACGTCTGAATAAAAATCATACCCATAATCTTGAGGAGACAATAAATCACTTGGAAGCGGTGGGGCTGCAAAAGGAGGCACAGAATGAAAAGCATCATAGGTAGAGGTGGTATTAATGGTGTTTGGAGTTGAAAAGCGCTTAGTAGGGGGAAGTAGAGAGAATGGGGTGTTTTGTTCGTTCGAAAGGCCACGTTTGGTATGCAAATTTTTCTTTGCCATTTCAGCTTTAAGAACGGAACCTTTTTCAGCATCGACTTTTCTTCCGCTAAGAATGTCTCGAGCTTCGAGTGCTTCAAGTTTAGTACGAAACTTTGCGAAGCCGATCTGAAACAGCAAATAAAGGATTTAAAATGAGTAATTTGTAAATAATATGGTACTCTTTTCACAAATATAATGATAAAAGTTTCGTTTTAATTAATCCTAAAACTTGGGAATGGGCTTCTATAATATAGATAATCATAAAACGAAAAATAAATAATAATGATAAAATAAATTACATACGATTTGCTTTCTTGCATTATTTACATTCCCGTTAATTGTTCCATTTCCAATAGAGCTACCATTAGCAGATGCATCATCATCCGAAGAATCTTTTTGAGGAATCTTTAAGGTTGCAGCTTCAAACCCTGGTGAAAAGATGAACATATTTTGAAACTCACGTTCTTGCATATCATCAGGAAACCCGACAACAAAAATCGTTGATATTTCTTCGTTAATCATGATTAAGAGTTATGGAAATTGAAATTATACAATAATTTTATGTACAAGAAGCCGGTAAATGCAAAGGAGATCGAAGCAAGCCGGGAATAATAATTACAATGTGTAAAATAGGAAGTTGATAACCGATATTTGAAGGCAAACAACTTTTTCTACTAAAATGCCTAAAATGATATTAATAGAATATGGAATTATTATTATTATTTCTCTTTTTTAGGGAGGGGGAAGAGGAGTTTTATGTGTAAATGTTACAATGCTACGAATTATATAACAATTAGGAATTGATATTTGGTAAGGTGACCTAATAATATAATAGGAATAAAATGAAATGAACTAGTATGAAAGAAAGTAAAAAATGCAGAAGATTACGGAACAAATGTGTATAAAGTGGAAAAGGAACTATGGTTTATTTTTTGGTATGCTTTAGTGCAGTATGGTTTTAATTTTTTTTTTTAAAAAGATGCTAATTCTATTGTTTGAAATTAAGTTTTTGCTTGAATTATAATGTTTAGGTTGTTGCTATGTACAATAAGGCATATATGCAAATATGAAATTGTGTTGCGGAGTGAGAGATGAGTTGGAAGTAGCGAAGAGATCAATACACTTCGCTAGTGCTGACAACTAAAAGAATTAAATTATATATTTGTTAATATGACGCAACGTTTTGTAAAAATCCGAGCCTCATTTATTTGCAAACACAAGTTTACACTGATCACAACCACAGCGAATAAAACACAAAAAACAATAATGAATTAATGAAACCCACCTGGTGAAACACTGTAAAGACGCGAATAGTTAAAAGACCAGTGAAGTGATGAGCGAACAAAAAATGCCAGAACTAGAGAGCAAAGAGTTCGCGGCCTTTTTATTGCAAACACGGGCAGGTATATGACCAGTTATACAATGTTTGAAAAATAATACACAGTATAGTACAAATTCAAAAAAAAGGGGGGTTTGTCTGGGGTTGGATAAAAAGTTGACTGTTTTATATCGTTTTATAATCAGCCAGAATAATAATTTTTCAATGATCTTTAGATCAATACTTGCTTTGCATTGTCATAAAATTGCATTGACTGGTCAATTTTTAGGGTCTTTTAGTTTAAATAATTTCTTATAATCACCTACCATTTTATTTTTTATCACAAAATAATAAATTATAATTATTACAATTAATTGGAAGTGGGGAAAAAAGGATGGGGAAAAAAAGATGCGGGGTAAAATTGATAACTCAACCATTATCCTGGCGAAAACAATTTGAAATCCAATTTGCCGAAATTAATTTTTATGTGCCTTGAGAAACGAAAATATCACAAGAAAAAAAAAAATGTTTTAGTACAAGGATAATCTTCAACATATTCGTTTAGTGATGTACAAACGTTCTAAAACGCCCATTTTTTATTATTTTTTTTTTTTAAAAAAAAAAAAAATTTTAATTCAATTGCGATATAATAATATTCGGCTACACACGCTCTTCGCTTGTTCTCACAATTACATAAAGTTATCTAACAGAAGATGCAATTATGTACGCTTGTAACTTGTAAATAAATTATTCTGATTCATTAAAATTAAATAAGTCTGTTAGTTGATGATGATGATAAGATATATTCGATTAAGAGTATGGACATTGATGCCTTTATTGGGTATATTTAAAAAACTAGTAACACAAGCATAAAATAATAAAATGATTTTTAGACAACAAAGTTAAATAAATATGAAAAAATAATGAGAGTATTGTCTCTAAAGATTCAAATACAACACCTAATGGTCTAATATAAGTTTTAATATAGCATGAAGATAATACATTAAAAAGTTGTCATTATTCCTCATCGCTGGTTTAGTATTGTTACACTACTCGGGACAATTTTTCTTGATGATTTGAAAATATGTAACGCGATTACGTTTTACACAAAATGTAGTACAACGGTTAATACGCGCCCTAAGTAAATCTCTCCAACTTCGGAAATATGAATCTTGATACAACATATTCTATCTCGTCATGTCGTACAATTCATTCTTGTTGCGTATCCATTATTTACGTCAATGTCTCAACTTTATATGCTCGTCGTTTAGAAGAAAAAAGCCACAAACAGAAATGAATGAACATCCGCATTTAGTTACCAAAAACCGTAAGTACAACAATAGCAATCTTGTTGCAATTGAGACAAAATCTGCAATCTGTGGTATTAGCAGTTTGCGTGAAGACATTTTTCAAGCAAGATAAGAACAGGTTATTTTTCTCTTCCGGCTGTGCACAATCGATGTTTAAAAAAGGATAGAAAACAAAAAAAGTTTGGTCATAATATTTCCATATTTGAGATAACAAGAATAATCATTGGATGATAAATATATTGTCTTGAAATATATTATATTGTTTGAGTTATTTTTAGTTCAAGCAAAATTTAATTTGGATAATTAAAAAAGGTTTTTTTCTCCATATATTTATTACTGATGTTACGAGATTCATGTGAGCGGTACTTTCTGAAAAATGATAACGAGTAATTTTCTGGTCATTTGTTTTATTTATTCACAAAAAAACGTAATACATTATAAGTTTTTATCAACTTAGCCACAGGATACAAGCCATTGTTATCTTTGGAAAATTTACTTTTTAATGATATTATATATCATTATAGTATAGAAAGGATACATATTAATATACTAAAATACTATAGCAACAGAATTATGGTAATTACATTTCAATTTAAAATTTTCAGCTTTGTATTACTAAATATATATTTTCACCATCTAAGAGAATAAATATTTTATGACTCTTTAAATTAAATGTATAGTTATATTATCTATTGCATTTATACTGTATAATTATTTTTAAATTCTACATATAAAATAACAGATTTATATTTATATATAATATAAATATAATTATTTTAACCTATTAATTAGAATTAAGATAATTATTCAATTTTAATGTGACATTTTCAAATAAAAAATGCAATATTAAAATGTAAAGAAATAATGCATTAAAAATCAAAAATACCATACATCCAAAATTAAAAATTATATTTAAAGATCAAGAATTCAATTTACTAAAATAAATCAAGAAATAATTTTAATAAAATAAAAAATAATATTATTAAGTACAAATCAAACTAAAATTAAATTAAACTAGCAGATAATAAAGTCAATTTAATTCAATTTAAAAATTTTTAAATTACAAATTTAATCCAGTTTACCAGGACTCAGAAATATATATACAAGGGTAAGATGTGACAAAAAAATTTTACTATTAGCTATACACATTTTTTCAGGGCTGGAATTATGATAATCTCAGCCAGTACCTAAAAAAGGTAATAATATTTCAGTAGGATTTATCACAAAAGGAAAGATCTACATAATTTTTTGATCAATTATACGTAAACTCAAATCTGATCCTTTTATATATATTTCTGGATCCTAGTTTACCCTAACTAATTTAATATAATAAATAAACTGAATACTAAAAGTTATATATTTACTATAATAATATTAAAAATAATTTATTAATTTAAAATATATTTTATTAACAAATTTTTCTAATTTTTTAATAGAAATGACAGACATTTAATAATAAAAAAGTATTAATAAAAAATTAAAAAGAAAAGTAAAAAAAATAAAATATAATAAAGAAATAATTATCATAAAATTAAATCAAATAAAACCTTATGTTTACCAAATAGTAATATTTAATAAATATTAAAATTTTATATTTTATTAAACAATAAAAAAATAAATGCTTAATAATATTAAATTTGATTATTTATTAGATATTTAAAAAAATTAAATACTTTTTTAATACTTTAAATTACTACTTTTTCACTATTAATAAATATTTAATAAGTACTTTGAAATAAATATTATGATAATAAAAAACAATAAAAAAAATAAAAAAATACAACTTTACTAAAATATATCACTAGTACTTAATATTATAGTATATATTTTTACAAAAACTATAGCTTAAATTAAAGAAGTTACTCTAATTAAAATTACTTAGTACCTTCAACAATGGTTGAAAAAAAAGTTTAACTAATATTATTTTTATTTTTTCATATTGCAAATATTGCAAATAAAAAAATTAGAAAAATTTAAAAAAATATGAGTGAAGTATATATTATAGTATTAAATACTGTATTGTAAAATATAATCATTATATTAATTATATATGTTGTCTAAATTATTTTGGGCTGCCATAATTATAAGTAGATTTTTAAATTCAATTATAATATCCCAAATTATTTTGGCACTTTATATAATAAATTACATATAAACTGAATAAAATATGGTATTTCAAAATAATTTGAATAGTATGAATAATATTAATAGTATCAGTTTAACAAAATGTCATTATTAATAATATAGAATAAAAAGTCAGAGTAACAGATAAAAAAATGCATAAATCATATAATTATAGTATTGAATATTATAATATAAAATATAATTTTTGAAAAAAATAAATAAAAAAAAGCAAAAAAAAAATGAAAATAATAAAAAGAAAATGAAAGGAATAATAGAAAAATAATAAATAAAAAAAATAAAAAAAAGAAAAAAAAAATACATTTTAGTTATAAATCAAACAGAAATCTATAATTATAAGATAATATATTATATAATTCTGGAAGTTTATACTTGACAATTACATGATTTTGTTTCAAATTATTGATTTATCACGTGAATTGAAAATAGCCAATTAAAATCTGTGATTTTTAAGTGAAAAGTGAAAACAAATACGAGCATATTTAAGAAAAGAAATTTTGCAAAAAAAATACTGAAAATTGTGTTGATAATAGTATCTTTTTCAGAAATTTGAGTGGATAAAAAGCAGGATTTAGGATGTTGAAAGAAAATTTAATATAATTTAATATTTTAAGTTTCAAAATGGCACTCAGTAAATAAATGCCAATCTGAATTGTATAAATTTTTGCAAAATAACATGCATTTACCTGATTTATTTGTTTCAAATTTAGACCAATTTTATAAAAATTACCAAATTTCAAATGGCTATAACTTTTTATGTAGGTATTTTTAAAAAATCTGTCTGATAGTTTAATAGTATTTGTCTTAAAGAACAAAATTACCAGTTTATTTCTTTAAAATTCTATATTTTTTAAAGCGTTAAAAGATTTATAAATATCTCAATTTTATTGTTGAGCATAGACTTCCAGTACCATATATAATAAGTTATAATTTATTTTTTTTTAAAAATAAAATTATATTAATTATAAATATATTATAATAAAGTTTCAGAAAAGGTTAATTTAAGTTTTTAGTAAATTCATTAATTATTTAATATAATTTAATATAAAATCATATTTTTAAGTTTTAACAAATTATGTTAATTTATAAAACATAACTTTTAATTATTTTTACAAATTATTTTTTATTATTTACTATTTATTTTAATTAAATAATTTAAAAATTTAACTTTAATAAATATAATTTTAAATTATAAAAATGCTAAAATTGGCTAAATTTTAAGAGTTATAAAATTATAAGTGATCATGCTGTAATACCAAAAATTCATATGATGAAATCTTAAATGTTAAAGATAAAAAAAAATAAAAAAAAATTGAGAAATTTATTTATTTATTCAAAACTTTACTCTGAGGTAATGCCAAATTTGATAGAAATATATATATATATAAATTTCAAGTCACATATTACATTATTTTAATGAATAAAAAATACTTAAAATTATGTTTTATGTATTTTATATATTTATAACTACTTGTTACATATAATTTTAATAATTTTTCTTATTTTTAGTTCATATATATTGTTATGATCTTTTTTTATTTTCATAGGAAGCAATCAGTAACATCACAATATTTACCAAGCATTTATTAAATATTTATTAATAATACTTATTAAATATAAATTAATAGTATTATAAAAAGGTATCTTAATTAACCCATTTATAATACACATTATCATCAAATATTGATTGCAGAAATTCTAATATCAGATAATAATTCATTTAAGCCAATCTTTAATGGAAAAGACTGCTAAAACTTTTGCCAAAGTAGATGAAGATAAGGAACTGGACTTGTAATCACTAATGGCAATAGTTAACATTAGTGATATCATTTAAGATATGAAAAATTTCTACTAATATGTGATTATTTTTAGTATTAGTGAGCATTTACATACTTGTTTTATATATGATATTATATGTCAGTATTTCTTTAAAATATTTATTGAATCATTTAAAGCATGTTTTTATGTAACATTGATATCTCACTCTTGGTATAAAGACAAATATATTAGTTTAAGCAAGGGTTATTTTAATGAAAAAGTTATAGGTAATAGTAATTTTAATTGTAATAGTACTTTAAAATTTACCAGAAAGTATAATATAAATGATCTTTCAGAAGAAAACTCTAAATAAATAATATGAAAATACTGAAATGTACATAAAGGATTGATAAAATTATGAATCATATACAGTGCTGACAAAAAGTAATCAAATTACATTTTATTAATTAAATTTTAAATATACATTATAAATACATAAAAATTTATTTATATGTCCTTCATAATTTAACGAACAGGTTTACTTAAGCTTATTTAATATAGTATCTTATTGCCATCACCCTCAATTACTATTTCTAATCTTGTTTTCATACTCTGAACTAAATTAACGAAGATTTCAGATTCAATTCCTTTCCATTTTTTCTGAATTATTTCACAAAAAATATTCACAGTAACTGGTTCTTTTTTAACTATAAGTTTATTAACTTATTTTTCCACACATCTCTTTAAAAATAACTACAAGTTTTTAATTGGATTAAAGTCTGAACTATTTAATGGCCAATTCAACAACTCTGAACAATGATCAGAAAGAAATTTTTTGGTTTTCTTAGCTAAATGCTTCAGATCATTGTTCTGTTGGAATATTCAACATCTTTCTATAATAGAATTTGCATTTTCAAATAAATTTTCAGTTAAAATTTTACGATAAAAAGCCCCATCCATTATACCTGTAAAAAGAAGAAACCCAATTGAATCTTTTACTGAAAAGGCACCCCATGCATGAACTTTATACAGATGCTTTACTATAGATTTGTATGGAGATTACGTGCTGTCTTTATGAAATACTTTTTGAGTATTCTGAAACATCTGAAACGTGATTTTATCAGAAAAAATAACTTTATTCCAATTTTGTTCTCTATATTTTATAGTAAATTCTATTTGACATTATTTGTGTTTGTCTGTAAACAGAGGTATAGATTTTGGTATTATCTTGTGATATTTCAGGTTATAGAGCTTATTAAGAACTGTTCTTCTATTGATATCAAAGTTTGGATGATGTGTTTTCAAAATATTTGCAAGTTCAGAGCAAGTTGCATATTTATTATTTGAAATAAGTTGACCAAAATGATGACGTTTTCTAGAAGTAAGTTTTCTGGGTTTACCAGACTGAGGTAAAAGGTCTAAAGAAATACCATTTTTGAGTTTTTTCAAATAGTCATATATGGTAGAGGATGGAATAGAAGTTATTTAGAGTAAAGACTTGGCATTATGAATACTAGAGTTCTATAAAGGTTATGATTGAGTTCAATTATTAAATGCATATTTCCTAAGATTGTTGAATTAATGAAAAAATATTTAATTTCACATATTTTATCAGTTTAATAACAACAAATTCTTGATTTTTTGTTATATTTGCTAAAATTTAATGTAATTATAATGAAATATTTCTTAAAGATTAATCAAATAGATCACAAACTTTCTTATTTTCTTTATTGGAAGAAAAAGAACTTTCTGATATTTTAGAAATTTGAAAACTTTATGAACTTACCAAATCATACAAGTATTATATTATATTATTAATAAATGGTAGCTATTTATATACTTGTTTGGCTATAATTAATTATAGGTTTGTATGTTTATATTTTTTTCAAGTTATAATAAATTTAAAGGTAGCGAAATTTAATACTGGTCATAATGGTATATAGTGAATATTTAAGATTAATATATTTAAGCAAATTTACAAAATAAAACTATTGAAATAGTAACACAGTTTTAATAAGATGATAATAAAATTATTTTAATAACTGATTTGCATATATTTAAGCAGCTTAGAATGCCAGATGCATTTACAAATAATATTAAACAATGTTTATAAAGAAAAGTTAAGTATGCATATCAGCATATGGATTTGAAAAGATAAAAAAAGCTTTTAACTTAGCACTTAATTTGAAATGTGAAGATAAAATTATTGATATGATTAATGAGTTTATTAATTGCAAAAAGAACATTATTAAAGATATAAATAATAAAAACAAAGAAGAAAATCTACAGATTTTGGATCCTGTAATTCAGAAACAATATGGATGTTCACTAAATAAATGGATTAAATCAGTTTCAAAGGCAAATTCATATTATATTAGTATAAAAATAGTGCAATCAATCCATCTAATTCTAACTTATATGTATATGAAGTGCAGTAACATTCTTAGCAACTAAACATCTTTATCAAAAACACCTTTTAATATATTTAATACTAATACTAGTAATTTTTAATATACAAAAATAAAAAAGTAATGAGAATATATCAAAACAGAAAGCCTATATATGTAAAGTTTATGGATATTCAGGCCACAATACTAGAACATATAATAAGTAAAATCATAATATAGCCAATAAAATTTAGTTATAATGTTAATAATTTATTAATAATAATAAAGTAATTTTCATTCTTTGTCTTTTATAAAATAAAATTTTTTATCTAAAAATGTTAAAGTTACATTACTTATTAATGTTACATTATACTATGACTACTTTTTTTTAATTATTAAAAACTATCTGACAAAAATTATAACTATGGACGTACTTGAAACTCTGAGAAAATTTGTCAAGAAAATTATACAAGATATTCCTAGAACCTTACAGATATGGTTCATATATTATGCCACTTTTAAGCAAATACACATTTAAATTTTTCTACAATAGAATAAAAATCTGTATTGTTTAACAATAACTTTAAACAGAATGAATATTGCATCTTAATTTCAAAAACTTTTAAAATTTCTTGAAAAACAGATAAATTTTCTTTTTTAGCATCAGAAATAATTAGCGAAATAGGCAGTACTTTTAGAAACAGAATCTCATTAAACTTCATGTGTGATCAATGTGATGTAGAAGTTCAAACAACAGAAGATCATTAATTATTTATTCAAAATAATGCTAATACATCACATTATACCAAACAAGCTTTAGTAATACTTCAACAGGACTTCAATCTAGTGTACTAGCATATCCTCTCATGAGACAAGAAAGGGGATGTAGTCCCAAAAATAGAAGGCTGGAACTTTGGCAATTATGCTGAGAATAATCTGGTAGTAGCTTATCTAGCATACTGAAAATAAAACTTACTTCATTTGATTTCAACAAACAACCAGAAAAATAAGCCATCTTGCAGAAATTGTCTTGTGATTTTAAAGCACAATACTTCCTTCACTTTTTAATATATTAAAAAATTTTTATCTATTTAATAAAACAAATAGTGATATCTTAGAAGATTATAAAATTAATGATTCTTCAAATTTTATAATATTTTTAATGTTTATTCCATCCTTGCAAGTAATGATAATTATGTCTTTTGGTTAGAAGATATTGCTAATGTTATCTATACCTAATAAAAAGTAATTATACTAATAATATATTTAAAATCTTTTTAAAATATACTTAATTTTTTATTTTATATTCAAATACTCTTAAAATATTCTTATTGTAAAATATACTTAAAATATACTGAAATAGGTAAAAATT
>JADRCO010002435.1:0-13696 GCA_021464525.1 Rhizophagus sp. LPA8_4_AMF
CCTAACGAAATTCTTTACTAAAAAAACACCCTTGTTAAAATAATTTCTAATGTAATTATCAATCAATTATACTATAATTATCTATTATTATTAAAAAAAAATCTATATTGATCTATTGTCATTAAAAATTTTATTAAACATATTAAATCTATTACAAAATAAAAAATTTATTCTTATGAGTTATTGTATTAGTATTACCAGGAACTAAAAAATCTTACTTAAAAATAAAGAGTTTGCCAATCAAATTTTCAAATCATAATAATTACAGAATAGATCAGGAGTAGACAAATCAGATGTTGTACAATTCAAATTATTTTTATGAAGAGTAATCTAAAATCTACCACTTTTTTAATATATAGAAAATATTATAATATATATCATTCAACATTAGGTATTATGTACAGCGAATGCCTATTACTAGATGTTGAATATTATGATGAAATTTTGCAGATGATGTTTATTGTCAATAAATATTGCCTGTACATTAAAAAAGAATGAATATTGCAATGTACATGATTGGCATAAATGTACATATAATGTACATTTTTCCTGTAATTTCCTGATGAAGTAAAACTAATCATACAGCCTCTTTTATTTTGAATAGTTTAGCCAATGTCTATATCTCTAAAAGAAAGAACAAATAGGTTAACTATATAGAAATAATCAAATAGGATTCTGATAGGAACAGTAATAAATTGATCTTATCAGAACTCTGAACATGCAATATTAAAATAACTTAGATCCTATATAACAAAAATTTTAAAATCAAATATTTTGGCTAATATTACGCCTACAGAAATAATAGAAACATTAAAATATTCATCATGATAAGATGAATCTAACAAGTCTAAAATCATTAAATCTAATTACTGATTTTCAAAATAGCAAAATTTGAAGTTAAAAAGTTAATGTAACTTTATATATTTTAAAACCAAAATTTATTATAAGATTTATACAAAATCAAATCTGAGTTTTTTTAGTATTATTTGGGATTTTATTTTACCATCACTTATAGATAAAGTATCAAAGAAGCAAATAAAAATTCTAATTAATAATGAATAAGTAAAGCCTTTTTCATTAATACAGAAATAACTCAAGAAGAAGTTTATCACATTTAAACAAAATTTTCAGTTATAACTAGATATGTATCTAAAGATAAAAATTATATTTGCAAAATTACTTTATATAATATTCCTTTCATTTGATCTCAATTCAATATTCTTAGTACCTATTTAAACTATTTAAAGAACTAGAATAGGACTTTTAATATCTTTTATTTATAACTTACTGTTTAGCACTGCATAAAATGTCTCTCTTTCACAACTTCTTTCTGGTAATCTTATACTTTGAACTTTATTTAGAGACTTAGTTTTCTTGAAATTGATTTTTTTGAAAAATGAGTATTATTTAATAGTTTCACTATACAGTATTAGGCTATTAGCTTTTTTTTTCAAGTTATAACTTGTATTATCCTCTGATCGATACCATTTATACAATTATGCGAATTTAATTATCCCTATTGGATGATCAATAAATATACATTTATTTATACGCTTCTGGTAGGTATAAATATTTACATAAATTATATAAATGACAGGTGATAAAAAAGTTATACCACTGGATTAGAGGATAAATAGCTTATTTTAATAATCAAAAATAATCAGTCGTTAGGCTGATCATTATGTGATTCTAGTAAAATTAAGCTTATTCCCAACCACCCAGGATATAACTAATACTTATCATACAGTTACATATGACCATAACATGATTTAATTTTAGATATTTCATTGATTAAAGTTTATAGCATCAGATAAACTATATATAGTATATTATTTATTATTGTTGTTAGGGCAGTGACATATATTACGTAATATCTATTTATTATACGCTCATACCCCCTACCTCCATGTAATATGTAAAAATCTTATGTTACATTTATATGTTATATGACCTTTAAATACCCTCCACCCCCTAAAATATTATGTAATAAATGTCACTACCCTTAGTGGGAGAAGTTATTTATTTTGTAATAAACACTACTATTAAGAGTAATATTATAATATTTTATTGATTCATATTAAAAGTAATATTACCATTAATAAAGTATTTTCTTGTAAAAATTTTTAATAGTCTTCATATATATTAAAATAAAATTTGTTAAAATAAACTTATATAGACTATTGATAAACTTTTCTGTTATGGTTGATAATAATATTTATAGTACATGGGCAATATCACTTATTCTATCGTGTCTGAATTACGCTAGGGCCCCTGAATACAGAGATATCACATTAAGATAACCTTATCTGTACACTTTATAATACAATTTCCCAAATTACATATGTGTAACTGTACATTTTTACCATTTTGTTACTAGTAAACTTAATAGATATCACATCAATTATCACAGACGAGGTTATCTTAATGTGATATCTCTGTATTCAGAGGCCCTGCTACGCTCAGCAAATTCTACCAATCACATTGCTTATTGTAAATACAACAGTTACTCGGGCAGTAACTATTAATTATATGCTGATCATCTGCTAATTTGACTTTGAAACTTCGGGCAAAATCAGATGTTCAGTATAGTATATTATTTAGGTATTCAAGAATCTATGGCTAAAATAAACATGAATAATCAAGAAGTTATCATTAAATAAATACTTAGTTGTAATTATTTAAGGTTAATAAGATAATTTTTGGTATAACTTTTATGAACTGTTTAACAATTATTTCATTTATAATAAATAGAAAAATAAAAGTAAAAATGATTAAAGTTTATAGTATTCATTTTTTATAAATAGTTTTTAAAATTCACAAAAATACTTTATTAAATAGCATTATTTTTAATATAACATTATTATTAAATTTAATATAAAACAGCATTATTTTTTTTTAACATTAAAAAATTTTGAAACAATTATATCAAACCACTATAATAACTTTATTATCATGTAAATTTTGCAAAAAACAGTATTTTTCTCGGAAATATGATTGGCAAAACCAGGATCACTAATAATATCGAGATGTCTGCCCAGTTGGAGCCAATAATAATTTCTTTAATGCATTTATTAACAATAATTTTAAAATTAAAATTAATTTTTCTAGTAACGCCAAAATTCCAGAATTTTTTATAACTTTGTGTCGCCTAATTGTAAAAACGTTGCAAAGGTTCTAATAAAAAGTGGCAATTCGCCATATACAGTACTGTATACTGTATATACAATAATACAATATATTGTATACCTAAAGGATCACTACTGAACAGTTTTTTTTATTGTAAAAAAAAATGTTGGAAAGCTTGTACAATAGATGCCAATCGAAGTGGTGTATAGACGTATAGTTCACCCGAGACCATTGTTCAACAATAAATATATCTAATTTTTTTCGAATTGTATAGAAACTTTCATTAATATACATGAAATAATTTAAAAAATTAAAAAATTATTGTAATTAGAATCATCATTTGCAATTTACCACCTTTCTTACATTGAATGTTATATAACTAATCGCATTACGATTATTACAAGCATTTGACCTACTATTTGTTGAGCGCTTGATATATTTATGCGAGTTAATTTTTTATGCAGGGATATTGCACAATATAATTTATTATATATATAAACGTGACACTGTGACAGTAACACTCGAAGTACAGTACATTTAATATGAAATTGAAAAACAAATGAAGATTTCTGCAACATAATTAAAGATTAGCATCATTTATTAAATTTTAGGTTATGTAATTTTATTACTTATTGAATGTAGAACTGCAAATAATTATAACCCGATTTGCGGATTAGATGGTTTACTATTACTATTTAGAAAATTGAAAATATAAAGTGAGAACTGATTTTATGGAACAATCCTAAATTTTTTACTAAATTAAAAAAAATTTTTTTGTTAGTAGTTGCAAATTTTTCTTAAAAAAGATTTTAAAATTTTAAATTTTGATATTTACGTGACGATAGTACACTGAGGACCTTTATCGGAGACACCCCAAGTACGTAATATAATGGTTTGAGGCAATTTAGTACCTTCTGGTACTTCGAACTTAATTTTCGAAGTTAATACTTTAGAATTATCAAATTTAAGATTACCGGTCCATAATTCTTTCCAAAATTTTTTATTTCCTTCGCCAAACATTTCACAATTTGCTACTCTATCCATTTTAGATTCTCCTTTTGACCATTTTACTTCAACGGTTTCACCATTTTTAACTTCGGTAAATTTATTATCAAATTTAAAACCTTCACACATTTTTTTAAATGGTGAATCTATTGAATTATATTCGTTTTTATAAAAGATGGGAAAATATTTGATTAGACCCGTGATTGTTATAACGATTTGGATAATATATTAAATAAATTATTATTACCATTTCTATCTCTTCGAGAAATCTTTTCAGTGCTAACACTTTCAAAGGAACCGAGCAAAGATACCAAAACCAAAACGACAACAAATAAATTAATGTATTTCGATGAGAAAATCATCTTTATTAAAGAAGATTTTTTTTTTGAAAAAGTATAAAATCTAATTAAAAAAAATATAAAGTCTATAAAAAGTATTTGTCTATATATAAATATAATCTATATGTTTAAAAGAGTGAAAAAATTTTTATCAGATTTTAACAAAGGGTAGATAGGTTGTAGGAGCAAACCTTAGGCTCGAATTTATCGAATTTATATAAAATTTTGAGATATTAAATCTGCATTGAGTGTCGAGTAACCACAACCAACTAAATCTAAGAAGGACACAACATGACTGCCGCGATATTTGAGAAAAAAATTTTGATTTGTAAATAATATTTAAAAATGTGGGTAATGTTCTTTAATACGAAAAATAGAAATTTCTTTCATCTCTAAAAATAATGATTTGCTTTTTATCAAGTAATTAATAATTAAATTACATTTGTACGCAGAATTAAAAAAAAAAAAATAGAAAGAGTCCAATGATTACTTTGTTTAAAGTTGAGTAATAATAAGAAAAATGTGAAAATGTGGTGCGAAAAATCTGGGTGCATCAATGTATTCCTGGCGATTACCTATTACAAGTTGGTTACATAAATCTTAATTTATTACAGAAATTGGGAATTCGCATATTATCACCACATGATTTACACAAATTTTCTTCGAATCGATATTTTCTAATTGACAAATACTTTAAAACTATTTATAAAAAAAAATTAGCATTGAGACCTAGTCAAAGTAAAATGGGCAAAACGAAGAAAAAATCATACACATATATAAGCCAAATTGCAACAATATACAGTATACGTTAACTTCTGTTAATAAGATCATTACTTATCTGAATAGAAAAAATTGAGTAATTGTATACAGTATAATGCAAATACTGTATTTAAAAAACATTCACAAGAAATACCTTTTAATTACAATTATAATTACTGTTAGAAGCAGAACGACCCTAGCATCGCTACCGAAAATTGGTAGCCGGATTTATATGCCGTGATTTCGGATAATCATTAGCGGTAGATCTCTTTTTAATCAATTACGTCAAAATAAATAATCGATAATCGATTTCCAAATCAAATATATATTTTTTTTCCTTACTTATATTTAATTACGTCAACAATGTAAAGCTTGTAAAGGGTGTCATGTTCTTCGGAATTTCTGGATGAAAAAGGTGTTGCTTTAAAAAAAGTGCTTATAATGTCGAAATAAAATTAAAATTGCACGTTCAAATAAATATAAGCCACATTAATTAATTATTTTTTATAGTGTATTACTGTAATTGCCGAATTGAGCTTGGAAAACGAAAAGCCAATATCCTGATTTAGATAAACAAAATATACATCTACTTATTTAGAACGATATCATTGTGAAAGAATAGTAAATATAGAAAATTGGACAGTAAATATTAAGACTCGGAATAAATTTTTCCGTTAAACCATGAATATCATGGTTTATCGAAAAATGGTTTATATTCTTACAAAATGGTACACCCTTGACCAAGGCATGTTAATGTTCCTGAGATTTTTCGCCAAATTCAAGAAAATAGAGTTAATGGATATGAGAATATAACAGCACAACAAACCTATTATTGGTGATTTGGTGGTCTATTGAATCTCATATAAAATACTGTTGTGATCCTAATCCTTTATTATAAGCAAGATACCTATTGGAAGAGTTTAACCAAGAGATTATAGTGAATAGTCTAAATACTTCTGTGCCTACCCTTGGATTTTTAACAGCGTTATTTACAATTACTAAATAAAGGGGACGTCCAAAGCGGAGTAGTCATGTGATCTTAGAGAAAAAGACTCGAAATATAACTTTTCGGTATATATATAACAATTAACTTATAGGTAGGTAGTTTACTTAGAGCACAAAATGAGGTTTTGAATACCGTTTTTGAGTTTTGTTAGATTAATCTAACCATTTTTGAATATGATTAGCCAGATTAGCAAATTTCATTTGTTCATATGTAAAGTCAAAAACAATATTCAAAATTCACTTTTTTTTCCTAAGCTAAACTTGCATAGTAAACTAAAATACACTTATCTTGTATTGTCAAGTTTATATTAATCTTTGTTTGTAAAAAATTATCAAATCATATAATGTTAAAATTACATGACTACTTCACTTTAGACAACTCCTAAATAAAGCAAAATATTATATGTATTTGCAGTATTTATTTTTTTTTTACTGATATAAATTTAATTTTAAACTAAAGAATTGTTAAAAGAATCTTGTAATAAACCAAACTGACATTTATGGTTAAAAAATGTTTGTTCAAATTTTAAGCTATTAAAGAAAATGAATAACAATATTATAGTAATAGAAAATTACTAAACTATATCAAAAATCTGGAAAGATTTCAATAGGAATACAATGTATTGAAAACAATTTATTAGAATAATAAAGAACATTTAATTAAAACTTTATACAGAATGTTGATTTAAAACTATCATTCAGTTATAAAAAAAAATTCATGTTTTTTACAAATAAAAATTTTAAACTTTAAAGATTGGTAAATCAATTAAAATGATTATCTGAAATCATGTGTAACTGGTATGTGATCATGTAACTGACTAGTTTTTGTTTTTCTAGTAGAGAATACTTTTCTGATAGCATTAATTAGATTATCAAAACAATATAGTTAAAATTTTATTTGTAGTATTGATATTATTATTTACTTGGTAATTTCTTAGTAATTTTTATTTCTGCAGATTTTCATATTTTTCGCAAGTTTTAAATTAATACCTTTAATTCTATAATAAATTTAAATAATAGTTTAAAAGATTTATAGCTATTGTAATATGTATCTTTTAAAATAAAATTCCATTATAAAGAAAATAAGCCAACATTTCATTTTAAAAAATAATTTTTTATTTTTAATAATATAAATATGAAAAGAAAACTTAAATAATAGTTTAAATAATATTATTAGATTAGTTAAAATAATAAATCAGTTATTATAATTATAATATATAGCTAACTTTCTTTATTATTATCTTGTTTTTATATATAATTATAATTATATATATAGTTACTTTAATTAAGTATTCCAAATTTATATATATAAATTCTATTTTATATAGTTATATTTTACATATATTATATAGAACTACCTTAATAATACCACCAGAAAATTTTTGGTAATGTGATTTTGTATATGTAATACTAAATATGGCAATTATATAAATCACACAAAATTACTTTATTTAGTAAATTGCATATGAAACGTTTTGCAACATTTTACTATTAAAATTGTAAAAAAATGTTGCGAAATGTTTTTCTTACATATAATTGTTTAATAGAAAATGTTTTGTAACGTTTTACTATTAAAATTGTAAAAAAACGTTGCAAAATGTTTTTTTTACATTTAATTGTTTAATAGAAAATATTTCGCAATGTTTTACTATTAAAATTGTAAAAAATATTGTGAACCGTTTTTTACATATTAATAGAAAATATTTTGCAACGTTTTACTATTAAATTGTAAAAAAAATATTGCAAAACATTTTTTTACATATAATTGACTAATAGAAAATGTTTCGCAACATTTTTCTATTAATATCATAAAAAAACGTTGCAAAACATTTTTTACATATAATTGATTAATAGAAAAGATTTCACAACGTTTTTCTATTAATATTATAAAAAAATGTTGCAAAGCATTTTTTTACATATAATTGATTAATAGAAAATGTTTCGCAACATTTTTCTATTAATATCGTAAAAAACGTTGCGAAACATTTTTTTACATATCTGTCTAATTAAAAATATTTGTAACGTTTAGATTACCTGTATAAAAAATTTTACTATTGTGTCACCCTCTTCTACATTATGTTCTTTGTTGCGTCATCACGTTTTGTATTATTCTTTTTACATTGGATTCACGTGTTTTATTTGATATCAACTCGCATTGCTTTTGTAGAAAATTACACTGTACCGTTCGCATTTGCAGTTTCTTTTATTTGTATATTAGCGATATTAATTTGCGTTACTTTGTAGTTATAGTATAAGCTTGATGAAATTTTTAAAGTAATAACATTCAGAAATTAATTGATTATTTATAAGTGTATCATGCTGTATAAATTAATGATTTAAAGTATTTTTACATAATGATTTTTAAAATTTTTTAAGTTTTTTTTTGAATTATTTACATAAAGTTTAATTATACAGTTATTTAAAAAAAGACGTTTTTATTGTATTCTTCCTCCATACATGTGCCTATCCTTGAATTGTGTTTCTCAATTTGCACAATATTAATTTTTTTTTTCCTCCACACTGATCTTTCTTTATCTGCTCCGATATGTCTGCTTCGATTGAATCTCCTGTATTACGTAAAAGAAGATTGCAAAGAGAGAGAGTTGCACATCACCGACAAAGGAGATTTGATGGAGGCCGTCTTGATCTGAAAAACATGGATCAGACGTGTTTACACTGTGGTGCAAGATTTTGGTTGTGTGAGAAGGATCGAAATAGCAGCCTATCTTCTTCTAAGTTTGCTATATATTGTGCGGGTGGCAAGGTCCGCTTACCTCCTGTGCTTGATCCTCCTCCTTATTTACTTGATTTATATACTTCATCCCGTTCAGAAGCAATGAGTTTTCGTAAAAACATCTAAGCTTACAACAGAATTTTGACATGCTCATCTTTTGGTGCTAATATTGACGAAAGCTTTCAAGGTTAAGGTGTATCAAATTTTAAAATCCATGGTCAAATTTATCATCGCATAGGTTCTTTGATGCCGGATGAAGGTCAGAATCCTGTATTTGCTCAGCTTTATATCTATGACACCGATCATGAAAATAGCAATCGCCTTCGCATTATACGTGATCTGAATGCTGAAATTTTGCAGAGTTTGCAGGATATATTGGATAATTATAACTCATATATCCAAAATTTTCGCCAAGTAAGAGATTTGCTTCAAAATAATGGTGAATCTGCTGAAATTTCAATGCGAATTTATTGTGATCGTTTGCATGATGGCTGCCATTATAACGCTCCTGCTGCTTCTAATGTTGCTGCAATTATGGTTGGTGATGGTTATGATATTAACCCGTCTAATCAAGATATTGTTCTTAACCTCTGTGATGGTACTTTACAAAGAATATCTGAATTGCATCCTTCCTATGATTCGCTCCTGTACGTGCTGCTGTTCCCAAATGGTGATGATGGTAGCATCTTGATATACCGCTTATAAAGAATGCTCAAAGAGATACAGTGACTCCTATGCAATTCTATTCTTATAGGTTGCAGATTAGACACGGAAATTGATTGCAACATGCAGACCGTTTGTACCAGCAGTATGTTGTAGACCAGTATTCAAAAATAGAACAGCATCGTTTGAATTATCTCAAACTGAACCAATCATCCCTTCGCTTGGAATTGTACAAAGGTGTTGCTGATGCCATACATGCTGGTGATAGAGATGCTGGTGATAGAGATGTTGTTGATAGTGGTACCAGTATTGGTTGTCAGGTAATTCTTCTTTCTTCATTTATTAGTGGTCCATGTCAAATGTACCAGCTGTATCAGGATGCTATGGTCATCATGGCTTACTTTGAAAAACCTGACCTTTTTGTCACCTTCACATGTAATCCCAAATAGCAAGAGGTTACAAGTGAATTATTACCACATCAATCTGCCATAGATAGACCTGATTTGACAGCACGTATTTTTCATATGAAACTCTGAGAATTGTTAAAGAATTTGTGTGAAAAAAACTGCCTTGGAAATATTGTCACCTTTGTTTACGTAATAGAATTCCAGAAATACGGTTTACCACATGCTCATATTCTCCTAATTCTTTCGCAAGATTCAAAGCTTCATTCTGTGAAAGATTATGATTCGATTGTTTCCATAGAAATTCCTGATCCAGTTGTTCACCCTCTTGCGTACGAGACCGTTATATCGTCTATGATGCATGGTCCATATGGTGTGCTTAATCCTTTGGCTCCGTGTATGAAGGATGGGTTATGCCAAAAGTATTATCCAAAATCTTTTCAATCCACTACACAGGAAAATTGTAACAGATATCCTGTTTACCGCAGGTATGACAATAGTTCTTTTGTTGAAGTTAGGCGTGGCATCCGTTTAGATAACCGATGGGTGATTCCTCACAATGTTACATTAGTGGAAAAATATGACATCCATATCAACGTTGAAATCTGTAACTCAGTTTTGGCCATTAAATACCTGTATAAATACATATACAAAGGTCATGATCGAGCTACTATTGTATTTTCATGACCTGACTATGCTAGCGAGCTGTGAATATGTGATAAGGAACTGGTTGATGAGATAAAGATGTATCTTAACGTGAGATACATTTCGTCTTCAGAGGTGGTTTGGAGAATTTTTCATTACAGGATGCATGGCCATTCTCCAAGTGTTCAAAGGTTGGCGATTCATCTTTCTGAGAAGCAGCTTATTACTTTCCATAATGATGATAAATTGCAGCAAGTTTATTTTGGATCATGCTGACTCTCATGTAACTACCTTAGTTGCTTGGTTTCAAGAAAATGCTAATAATCCTGCAGCTCATAATTACAGGTATGTTGACTTTCCACTTTATTATACTTAGAATTTATCTGATCACAAGTGGAATTTACGAAAGACTGCTACAAGTGCCATTGGAAGACTGTACATGGTACAACCTTCGGAAGGTGAACGTTATTATTTGCAAATGTTGCTTACTCATGTAAGAGGTACTTCCAGTTTTAATACCTTGAAGATAGTTGAAGGTCATATATGTCAAAGTTTTAAGGAAGCCTGTATTCGTTTAGGCCTTCTTCAAGATGATGCTGAATGGGATGTCTGTTTGAGTGAAGCAAGTTGTATGAGAATAGGCCAACAATTACGTCTCCTTTTCATGACCATTCTTATTTTTTGTCAGCCTGCTGCACCTGAAGTTTTGTGAAATAATCATAAAACTGCTCTTTGTGAAGACATTTTATATCAGAACTGTGATCTTTATAGTGATGTTAATGATGCAGTTGAACAGGAAGCATTGAGACAAGTGGAATCTTACTTGCAGTTGAATGCGAAATCTTTAAATGATTATCCTAATATGCCTCTTTTTTTGGGAAGCTCTAGATTTCTTGGATTAAATCAACTCATACGAGAAGAAATGTCTCATGATGTTACACTATTGCAAAGTGCATTGCATCAGAATGTTCCTTTGCTGAATAAAGACCAGCACGCAATTTATGATGCTGTTCTGTCTTCTATTGATAATATGTATAACTGCTTCTTTGTTGATGGACCTGGTGGTACTGGCAAGATATTTTTGTATAATATCTTACTATCAACTATTAGATCACGTAGTGATCTCGCATTGGCTGTAGCTTCTTCAGGCATTTCGGCCCTCTTGATCGATGGTAGGAGAACAGCCCATTCTCGGTTTAGGATTCTTCTGAAATTAAATGAACTTTCAACCTGCAACATTTCCCGTGAAAGTAAAGAAGCCCATTTAATTAATGCAGCGAAGCTTTTCGTCTGAGATGAAGCTCTAATGCTACATAAGTTTATGTTTGAAGCTGTGGATAGGACTTTTCGTGATATTACTTGTGTTGATAAGCCATTTGGTGGAAAAGTTTTTGTATTTGGAGGTAATTTTAGGCAGGTTTTACTAGTTATACCAGTATACCACATTCCCTTCGAACAGATGTTGTCTCATCATGCTTGACTCACTCTTTTTTATGGAAACACTTGAGATTAATGAAATTAACTATTAATATGAGACTTAGTCAAGCTCATGATCCACAGGATACCATACTTCAAAAGAAATTTGCCAAATTTCTTTTGGATATTGGTGATGGTAATTATTCTATTGTTCCTGGTACAGAAGATAGTATAAACCTGCCTTTGCATTTGGTGATGACTGAAGGAGGTTTACCAGCACTAATCAATTTTGTTTATCTACGCTTGATTAAGAATTATGAAAATGTGGATTATATGGTCAGAAAAGCCATCTTGACCTCTAAAAATGTTGATGTTGAAAAGATTTCTGAGCTGATATTAGATCGATTACCTGGTGATTTTACTATTTATCTCAGCGCTGACTCTGTAGATTTATCTGAAGATGCCAATACATCCCAACCTCAAATATATTCACCTGAGTTTTTAAGATCCTTGAAACTTCCTGATCTTCCTTCTGGTGAATTGAAGTTGAAGGTGGGAGCACCAATTATACTACTATTACGGAACTTAGCGCCATCTCAAGGTCTGTATAATAGAACTAAGCTGCTCTGTTGTGCTCTTCAGAACAAAGTAATTGAGGCTGAAATAATCTCAGGCTCTCATGTTGGCACCCGTATTTTTATCCCTTGAATGACCCTAAGCCCTTCTGATAGTAACTTGCCTTTTATTCTAAACTGACATCAGTTTTCCATTCATGTGGCTTTTTCACTTACTATTAACAAATCTCAGTGCCAAACCTTAAGCTGTGTTAGTTTTTATTTACCGCAACCCGTTTTTTCTCACAGACAACTGTATGTTGCTTTGTTGAGAATTACTTCATATCAGAACATTAAAGTTCTTATAGATAATGGTTGTGTGAATTCTCCAAAAGGTCGGACAAGGAATGTGGTTTATAAGGAAGTTTTTGCTTAGAAATTTGAGCCCTTTGCATAATATTGTAATATAACCTTTTTACTCTCTTTTACGAAACATTGCAAAGAGATAATTTAACGTGTAAATAGTTTAGTCCATGTATTAAATTGTACAAGTTAAAACAATTTTTTAAAATCGGTTTTTTTCACATTTTGATTATCTTTATCATGTGTATATATAGAGATCATTATTGTCATGTGTATTCATTGTTATACGAATATTTTTTGATTTTTATTGTCACGCTTATTGTTTCAATTTATTCTTTATTGTATCACCTGATCTGAATCACCTGATGCAAAGTAGCGGGCTACAGCTATAATTGATTAAAAGAAAACATTTTGCAATGTTTTTCTATTAATATCGTAAAAAACGTTGTGAAACATTTTTTTACATTTAATTGTTTAATAAAAAACATTTCGCAATATTTTACTATTAAATTGTAAAAAAATGTTGCGAAATATTTTTTACATATAATTGGTTAATAAAAAATGTTGCAAAACGTTTTTTACATATAATTGATTGGAGTTTGCTATTTATCACCAGTAGTGATCATCACCAGCGTTATATAATTTTAATTAGCCAATAAAAATCAGTTAACTTTTTATTATAAA
>JADRCO010002436.1:0-13681 GCA_021464525.1 Rhizophagus sp. LPA8_4_AMF
AAAAAAAAAAAAAAAAAAAAATTAAATTAAATAACAAAGTAATTGACTAGAATTAAAATTAATATAATCTCATAATTTTATCCCAAATTTATAAAGCCTTAAGAAAGTTGCCCAGCATTAATCATTTTGGCTGACTTCTAAAGTATTATCGACACCTGACGCTTACGATCTTAAATGTTTTTTTTTCTGTAGTTATTAGAATAAAGCTAATGTAATTTTTTTTTTTTTACCTTGATTGAAAATAAATAATTATTCATAATTTTTATATTAAATGTCTACATATCATTCATATAAATTATTAAACATCAAACTTATCATATAAATTTTTTTTTTTTAACATACAGTATCAAAGGTGAAATGAAAATAAAATGTTCAAATCGAGATGAATTAAAATATACAAATGTTCAAAATTGCAGTAATGTAAAAAAAAATGGAAACAAAAAAATAAAATTGTCCAAATGAATACCGTAGTTCAAATTTTTTTTATAATTAAGTCCGCTAATGTTCACAATGATTTTTATTTTTAGAAAATCTCTTCTTGCAATTAATTTTAACATATTTCCAAATATTATTTACTTTGTATTTTATTTTTGATCCTGAAGTTCGAAAGTAACCAAAACATCCGTTAGTATATTCATCCTTCTCTTGATAAGTTTCAGAACGATGAACTTTGGCTCTTGAATAAGACCGTGAAAATGAAAAAATTGATGATAAAGTTGGTTTTTTATTAGAAGTAGGTGATGAAACATTATCTTCTCTAGGTGCATAAGATAATGGAGATTGAAGAATTTGTTTTTGATTTGGTGATTCAGAACTAAAATTATTTGATAAGGGTGAATAAGAAAAAGAAGTTTTAACTTGTAATAATTTATGTGAAGATGATTCGGCCATTTTTAAATTTTGCGGATTACGTCAATAAAATCAAGGATTAAAAAAAATTTATTTTTTGAAAGTTTTTAATAAGTTTCTGAATTTTTTAATTGAGGGTGTCCCAAATTCCAACAGATATTTATATTGTTTTAGCTTAATTTTTGTTTGTATAGCGAAAATCATGAAAGAAAATAATGAAAGCGGATTTTACTATTTCAAGGTCGGGAAAATTTCCAATAAAGGTTACCATCAATTCGAAATTATTTTTAATACTATATAATATTTATACATTTCCCCCTTAAAGGTCACTCAAAGCTGCCCAAATATTTTTTTTTTTTCTTTCGAAAGAGAAAAAAAAAACGAGGCCTTACTTGAAATGATGATAAAAATAGCACTCACATGCCGAAAATATTTTGTCGATCAAAAAAAATGACGAATAACACACACGGGTGAAACGACACTAGTACTGAATCAAGAAATATCAATGATCTTTTAAGGAATTTAAGCCGGTAGTGCAATTCGTTCTCTTACGTAATGATTTTCTATAATAAAACATAACCGGATTTTCCGGAAAAAACGGAAAAAATTTTTTTATTTTATTTATCGGTATCAGTGGCTTGTTTGTAAATTACTATAAGCTTGAAGTATTGTATTGTTCTAGTATACGAACCATAGGTAAGAAATAGAATTCCTAAAAAATTACGAAATTTTTTTTTTTTTACGAAAAATTGCCAGGTCATTATTTGACATTTTAACAAATTTTCCAATTGATAATCCACGTTGATCGGATAATGTTAATAATTTTGATATTGTGCGAAATAATAATGTATTAATAATAATTAAAATTTTGATCGACGCTCCCAAATAAAATGATCGCTAAGATTTCTGGGACCTTTATCATAGAATGATATCATTAGACAAATACTCCAATCGATCGAAAAAAAGGTTATAATGTGATCTTCGGTCTATTTAAAGATTTAATGTTAACCGGGAAAGTCGCTTTGTTATGTTACTATTTTTGATTGATTTTAATTAAAAAATTACATCGATGATCAAATCTTGCGTCTGCACCTGGTCGATTCCTGTTCTGTCAGCGAACTCTCACCATATGGCGTAAAGTTTGTGTAAATTTAAGTCAGCGACATTGAAAGCAAAAGCCGAGATTAAGTCATATCAGTTAGAAAAATCCTATGACGCAGACCGAACGGTAACTTGAAGTGCATAATAATTATTAAAATTACATTGTTTCATTACATAATCTATACATATATATATATATATAAATTTGAATTCTCGTTCTCGATTTACATAAAACTGGCTTAAAAAAAAAATTTTTAATATATCAAATATCACATTAAACGTATGCCAAGCTTTACTAATTTAGTCACAATAATAAAAAAAAAGATTTTTTTTAAAAAACATGATCTGCAAATTACATAATTGGACTGCAGATTTTTTTTTTTTTAAGGCCATGAAAAATAAAAAAAAAAAAAAAAAAAAAAAAAAAGAATGGTGGAATTAATTAAAAGAAATTTAATAATCTTAAGGATGTGTATTTATTTTAATTGCGAAGTAACAAGGAATAATTTCATTTAACTTATATTAGTTAATATTATTTTGTTAAATTTTATGGGAATTGACCTTCTAAAATATTGTCTACTTGGTCTTCTTTCTTTAACAAAAAAATCAACAAATAAGGATACAATTTCAGTTGTTAACATTTAATGCAACGGGCGTTTTTATTAAACTACCGGCGCTTAATTAATTAATATTATTCGTATTAAAGTAAACGGTATTACAGTATCAATCTTTAAAATAGCTTTTTTTTTTGTATAGGCAATCACGTGAGTTTCAGCTTTTTTTTCCAAAAAAAAAAAGAAAAATTTTTATATTTCAATTTTACTGCTATATACTTTTACGAATTATAGTGTATGGAGGATCTCCTCACGCTCCACGTTAAGTTACAACGCACGTCACACGTCAATACTCAATACCTCACGTTATCGAACTATAAATCACTCAATTCCTAAAAATAAAAAATTATCATGTTTATTTACCATGTTTCACAAGCTTTAATTATCATAATCATTTACAATAATATTTTCGCTTGGAACTTAAATTTCCTAATGAACAAGTTGAAATTCCTGTAGTAACGCCAAGAATCCCCAACCATCTCTTTCTATTTTAAAAAAAGTGTCTAGAATCAAACCTTATCTATTATTGGGAATATGTTTATATTTTCCGGAATTCTACAGTATAATCACGATGTTACACGAATTTAGAATTTTCTTTTCAATAAATGAGTACTTATAATGAATTCTTTTGTTTTACATTATAACAATAAAATTGTTTACATTAAATGAATTACAACATTTGAATTTTTTACAAATATCGCAACAATGTAACAAAGAAAAAAGTTTTGTAACGTAAAAAAAAAACTTGGGCAAAAATAAAATGATTTTTGTTAGTGATCTACTATACTAGATTCTTTTTTTAGTTCCAAAGTTCCAAATCTAATTACTGATCTACTGCAGTAATTTTTTGTTAAGAAATCATTGTTTTTTTTCCTAGCTACGTGTTTATTCAATATATTTTGTATATATATATGGATGATTTTTGGGAAGGGATAAAATTAATTCTTTTTTACGAAAAAAAAAAAGAAAAAAAATTATGAACCAAACAAACCCAATTATTCAAAGCGGAAATAAAATTGTTGATGATTTTATAAAACATACTTCAGAAGGGATATTAGAATTTGTTTCCTATAATGAATTCAGAGATGTAAAATTTATTGCTGAAGGAGGATTCAGTAAAATTTATAAAGCGACTTGGACTAATGGTCCAAGAAATGATGCAAAACAATGTAAGAGCGAAATGACAGTTGCTCTCAAGGAACTTGCTAACTCTAAAAATATAACTTCTAAACATTTGAATGAGGTAAATTAACCTATTATTATTAATTAAATAAATAATGGGCGAATTAATAATTTTTATTTTTTTTTTTTTAGCTCAAGATATTTAACGATTTTGTTTCGAATTGTGAATATCCAAGCAATTTGAATTTTAATGATTATAACAAAATCAACACATATTATGGAATTACCCAATGTCCTGAGACCGAGAATTTTTTGGTAATCACAAAATACTACGAATCCGGAAACTTGGCACATTATATAACCAATAATTTTTTCAACATGGACTGGGGAATAAAATTAAATCTCTTAAGTGATATTATATTTGGTCTTAAAACTATACATGACGCAAATATAATTCACAAAGATTATCATAGTGGTAATATTTTTATAGATATAAGAGATGATGATTGGTTACAATCAATAACAGGTGATTTAGGACTAAGTAAATCATCGTTAGTTGAAGAAGATGATGATGAGATATATGGCATCTTGCCATATGTTGCTCCAGAGGTATTAGGAATAAAAAAATATACTAAAGCTTCAGATATATATAGTATTGGTATGATTATGTGGGAATTAATGACAGGTAGAAGACCTTTTTGGGATAGAAATCATGATACAGAACTTCTTATTGAAATATGTGATGGAGTTCGTCCTCCGATTGTTACAAATGCACCTAAAGGATATATTGAATTAATGCAAAAATGTTGGCATCCTGATCCAGATGAAAGACCAACTGCCGATGAATTGCAAAAAAATATTGAGAGTATTTTAGTTAAAGAGCCATGTAGTAAAACTAAAATTATGAGATCATCAGATATTGGACCTATAACAACAAATAATATACACAGAAGTGGTCCTTTAAGCGAAATGATGAAATCTGTAGAATCTATTATAAGTTTACAAGGTAAGGATTATTTATTAGCTGTATTGTTGTTATAGTTTTAAAGAAATTCTCTTTCGTGATATATAAAAATTAAAATCTGTATTTTAGATCTTTTAGATTATTCAACAAAATCACATGAATCTGATATTATTGTTGATATGAATTCCAGGAAATCTAATAATAATGGTAAGTAAATAATATCTACAATATTTTTAATTATAAATTTATAAACTAATTATTATTATTATTATTATTATTATTATTATTATACAGGTTATGTTTCTAGAGAACTTGAATTTGATATTTAAGATTTTTCTCAATATCATATTAAACGATGATATGAATAAGTATCATATTAAAATTAGTATAATATTCTCGCTATTATATAATAATATTATATATATTATCCCTGTATATAAAAGAATTCCTATGTATAGTATTCCTCCCTAAAAATGTAAATGATATTTTCTTTTAATAAATGTTTATTGGTTTAAAACGATAAAATTATCTATCGTCAATTTTATTTCGTAAATCACTATTATTTTTATTGATAATTATTACAATTAATTTACAACATTATGATAAGGAAATTCAAATAATGATAAAAATTTGTCGTAAATTGCTACTAGGGATTCGCAAGTTATTTGTATTCAAATGTTAAAATCTAATTTCCTTCCATGTATGGTATATTTCTTTCCTTTTTTAATTGTAATTCTATTGTCATAATTAATCTTAATAAACTCGGGTTAATTCGAGATTTCGAGTCTGGATCGCATGATTAGGAACGTCGGCTGACTCGTCCAAATAAAATTACGACAATATTTTAGTCCGCACTCTAGTCCTGACTTGAATAATCAAAATTTTAATATAAAAATCTTAATGTTTTTGATAATCGATAAATTAAGTTGCAAAACTCCAAGATTTAAGTATAATAGTTATTTTATTATGGAAATAAGCTCGAGTACAGTAATTGTAAATTACAAATCTATTGATTTATACTAACGACCATAAACCGCAACTCTATTAAAATATATCTCAAATAACATTTTCAAATTTTCTAATTATTCCTTCAGTTTTGTATTTTTCTATCAAATCAGAATAATTTTCTATCTCCTTCATTTGATTGAATCGTAATATCATAGGATGTCTACCTTTCCAATTATCAAAAAATAATTTTAAAGATCCTAATTCAGGTGTTACACAATAATGATAAAATTTAAATTGAAATAAATGAATTGGTGATGATTTTGTTAACAATCCAAATAAATTATTCCAATTAAAAACTATATCAGTATCATTATAAATATATAACTCATTTAAATATTTACAATTATTTAATAACTTTTCTAATTCCAAAATATTACGACTTCTAAATAATAATTTAAGATATTTTAATTTTGGACAATTTTGATAAATAGCTTGAATAATTCTTTTATTCTCAATCTCATTATGAATTGTTTCATCAATAATTATTTCAATTAGTTGCTCACCCGTATTTTTAATAAAACTTGTTAAAGATTTGACCGGAATATGTTTAGTTTTTAAAACTTTTAAGGAAGGTAAGAATAAATTCTCCAAATCTGAACAATTAAATTCTAATTCTAAAATTTTTAAATTTACAAAAGGTGATAAATTTTTTGTAAAAGGTTGTCTAATTATCTTAAGATATTGAATATTATCTGCATGTTCAATTAAAGAATTTTCAAGAGATTTAAGAAATGAACTATAATTTTTATCTATTGAAAAGAATGAATAATGTAAATTTCCTTTTAATATATAAATATTACATAATTTTTTTTGAGTTTCAATGAATCTAATAATTTCAAAATTATCTTTATATCCATTAATATTGATTTCTAATTCTTTAATTGAATTGCATAATTTCATTAATCCTAATAAAATATTATCACCTATAAGTGTATAACAACTAAGATATTCAATTTCTGAGAAACAATTTTCAGCTCCAGGAAAAAGATGTATTTGAACAGTAAATAATTGTGGTATATAAATATGTGTAAATTTTGTATTTTCATTAATAAAAAGTTTAAATATTATATCTTGAGTAATTAAATTTTTTGATTTTTTATAATTAATATTAACAATCCTTAGAATTTTTTCTAAATTTAAATGTTTACAATAAATAATATAATTATATAAAGGTTTTTTATATGATTCTTTTAAAATTTCAATATCTTTATTTTTTAAATTATATTTTGTTTCATTTATTAATAAATGTGAAATAATTATATTTGATAATAATAATTCTTTCTTTACGTTCAAGTTTTTCCAAGGATTTTTCCATAATATTGGAACAATTATTTCACACCAAGTCTTATTAACTGAAAGACATGAATAAAGAGTTTCTTTATTATCATATAATTCTTCAAATATTAAATAAAGAACGTCTCTAACAAGTTTATACATTTCAAAAGAAAAAAAAAAAAAATTATTTGAATATTTGGGAAAATGAATACGCATGACAAATTTGTATTACATAGGCCTAATAGATATTTCATTTTGTCATGTCGTACAAAAACTTGATTTACATACCACATGATAATTTGACAAAATGATTTCTTTGTTAACTTTAATTTGAGGTTAGAACTACTAAGGTATAACAAAAATTTTTGTGTTAATTAAAAGTGGTCAAAATTTATTATTGTTCATTCCCGGAATTAAAATTAACCATCTTTTACATTCTTACTTGGTTAAAATATAAATTATTTTGAAAGTCTTAAAGATTTTCATAACAATTAATTCGTAAAAGAATTACGTTGATTTGTGTAAATAAAATTAACCCATCAATATTGTGATCTTACGCTCTTTTGTTCTTGGTCATATTCAGGGTCTATGATATACTGTACATAAACATGATTAATTTGATCGCCAACAAAATTGCAAATTTGCATAAATTTTATCAAATTTGCTAAAATTCACAATTTTTTTTATTCACATAAATCTACAGATGTACTGTACCACAAAATTGCACATATTTATCAAAATTTACTTTTCGCTACAAATAAACCACACAAAATTCATCTTTTAGAACCGCAAAAATTCATCGATCCTTGGCATGAGCATGTGATGTTACACTAAACTACTTGATCAGCGAAAACCTTACATTTTCTTTAACAATATTTTGTGGTTTTTGTCCTTCATATATTGTTACTTGCAATTTAGTTTTAGGATTTTATAAGAATTATGGCAAATAAATATTGCCGAAATCCTGAGTGTTTACAATATAATATATACTAAAATAGTGCAAAATTTTAGTTGTTCCTATTAATTAATTAATTAATAAATATATGGTTGATTTTAAAATAACAATTTATGAATTCCCGTAGGAGTTGCAATGCATAAAATAAATTTTTTTTTTTCGTTCATAATTCACTATATTTATTTTTTATATGATTTTTTTTTCCTTCAGAATATCAAAATATAAATATTTATATACTCCTATTTTTAGAATTGATTTTTCCCCAAACTACGCTTTTACCAAAATGGGAACTTATTGATATAAAAAATGTAACCATAATAACCAAATAAAATATATGAAGACGAACAATTTTTTTTGAATATAAATAATTTAATGTCACATGGCAACACTACTTTTTGTTGATCATTGTTGTTTAAAACAAATATAACAAAATATACCCTATTATGTAAAATTTCCGTGAATTTGTTAAAAACAAAGTATTGTAAATAGTGATTATATAAGTACCTGTTGGTAGTTGCTTACGTTAAAAATTCATTTTTATAGCCATATTAAATTTCTAGAAGAATGCATTCGTATTATTCCTTAAAATTGTTCTCGTAATTGAGCGAATTTTCGTTGTTATAAAAGCATATTATTTAGTTACACAGTGTACATATATTGAAGAGAATATTCTCTAGTATTATTTGTTGTATTACGTTTATATAAACAAATGAAAGTGCATTCAGTTAATAATTAGACTTATTGTTCAATCGATTAGGAATATACGGGATTTTAATAACCGATATTTTTATTTCAGTAACCATCCAAAAATTAGTAGCGTTAATTCCTATTGGTCACCGCAGTATTTCTAATAACCGAACTATAACTCAATCATTGGATGGGTCTTCGACTATTTAATATTAAACGTATACATTTAATATTAAATCGAATTTTCCATTGGATAAAACATTGTTTACAATAAAAATAAAAATCTTTTGTTTATATCTCGGCGTGCATAATTAGAAAAAACAAAAAAGCTTGCATGTTGCTGATCCGGCGTATAACCGATTTATTAAACACGACATTTAACCCCATTTGTCTGGCGTAATTAAAATCATGCAGTAGCACATGCAAACATTGATTTATTAGTTGATAAAATTAAGATTTCAAAGTTATTATATTAAAAAAAAATCACTATGTATGTCTATATAGTATGTACTCTCTATCTAAAGTGAAAGACTATGGGACTTTAAAAAATAATATACATTCACATAAATCAATTCACGTGAATTATTAAAAGTGACAAATTTTTTTCTTTGGGTGGTAATTTCAGTTAATTAATAAGTTTACATTCTTACGCTTCTCTTCTTTTTAATAACTTTAAATCTAATACAGTCGTCTTGTGCGCCTATTAATTTTTTTTTTTAAAAAAAATCAAATATATTAGTTTTCACAACTTCTATCAAATTTATACAGTAAATAAAAATTCATGTTTGTTTAAATAATTACCTCTTTGAGCAACAGGCATTAGTACAGGTTGATGACTGAATGCAGAAGACATTGTGCAAAGACGGTATTTTCCAGCTGGTAAACCTTTTTCTACATCTGCTGATAAAACACCCTTAACTGCTTTTTCATTCAAACCTTTGAAGAAAGCAAAAACTCTTGGATCGGGGGCACCATTTCCGTTGAGTTTTTGGATCGTTACGTGAGAATGTCCTTGAATCCTTCCACTATTATCAAGAGCTTGAGGGAATTCATAATATGTTAATGCGGGGTCACTGAAAAATCCAGTAACTAAATTGAGTATTTGGGCTTTAATTGTGAATGCCTTGTTTTCAGTGATAACTTCACCATCTTTAGGGGAAAGGATTGCAGTTGAGACCATGCGATCGAAATTTGGAATTTCTCCCATAAATGTCTTCGAGCATGAACCTTTTTTATTTTGAACTCCATTTGCTAGCTCTAAGCCGCCATTCTTCTTATTCTTGCAGAACTTTGCATTTTCAGTATCTACTTTTGTAGCAAATACATTTGCCAACATACAGGCGACCAAAATGGTAATAATAATAAACGACTTGTTAAGGAATGCCATTGTTACTTGGCCGCGAAAAAGGAATACGGTGGTATATGTAGTATAGGGGAAATAATGAAGTTATAGATAAAAAGAATGAGGGAATTGCCTTTTTTTTTTTAAAGGCAATTGAAAAATTATTTTTTTTTCTGTGGTGAAAAAAAAAAAAAAAAAAAAAATTATTATTTATTTGAAATAGCAGAGAAGAAAAAAGACGTCGGGAAACCATCATTTTTATATTTTTGAGGAGATTTATATAATACATAAATTTCTTTATATCATTTGAATACTTTTTAAGCCTGAATATAGTAATTTTCTTTATTGACGTAAAGAATATTATAATAAATTTTATGTGCTCTATAATAAATAATATTATGTCGTGTAAGAAAAACATCATAAATAAAATTAATTTTAAGCGCCAAAATAAACATAAATTAATTTAACTATTCGATGATATTGATATACTTAATTATTACACAATATACCAAGAAAAATTATATTGAAGAAAATCCCTCAGTTTGTTACACAATTAATTGATGACGAATAAAAATATTGAAGTCCTGATATTGACATGGATTCCTTCATAATTTTTTTTTATTACTAAATTTGTAATCCTCTGTCGTGCATTATTGAAAGATTTTCATCTTGTTGTCACACGATTTCCTTTTTAGATGATTACGTGTTACAACTTTTGTCGTACACTTATTTAATAACGGAAAAAAATAGTCATTGTACATTTGTAGTTCATTTCTTCAATGGATGATAGTTTCCTGATATGGAAATTGAAATCAAGTGCGTGGTGTTACCAATTAAATTAACTGAACATAAAATGATCACAAATTTCCCTTTTGGAATTATATAATTTCCTTTGACTTTGATTGGTACGACATTGATTACCGAAAAGTTAACTTTAATGTATATATTTATATAAAAAGAAATTCCAAAAAAGAAAGACTAAATTTCTTTATTTGAAACATTCTTTCTACTTTCAAAAATATCCAAAAAATTATTATAATTATTTTTGTTGTAAAATTACACCAAATTTTTTGAATGTAAAATGTTGTAAAATCACAAATTATATTGTTGTTGTTAAATTTGAAATGATATTTAACCATCTCTCATTAATGTATGTAAATATTAACAATCTAAGTTTTTTTTAATGGTGGTAAAATAAAAAAAAATAAAAATAAGAACATTCTAATACTTTATAAATTCATCTTACACAAAACCAATTTTTTTCAGTATGAAGTATTAATTATTATAAGTGATACCATTAAAATTAACAATCAGACCAGTCTCATATTTGCATTAAATTGTCGTCTGATCCGTAAAAGAATTCTTTAATGATTCCTTTCGTTTGTTTACCATTGTCGCAATTTCATGTAATTTTTTTATTAGTTTTAATTATCCAATAAAGAAAAAAATGGTCCAACGCTCAATTACAGGTTAACTTAATATTTTTTTAAGAAAATTCATATAATAATTCATTATGAAATCAAAATACAAATAATGTTTTGCATGTATGTTTTGTATATTTTGTGTATCACATAATTAACGAGCTTATTATTTTATGTCCGTTGAAGATATTCTTCGCTCGAATTTTTATTGCAGAATTATTTATCTAACACTATTGGAATAATAAGTATTTTGTGATATGATATATGAAACATAAATCATTTCGAGATTAAAGTCCTTGATATTAAAAGATAAAAGATAGGACTCGAAAATGCTCGATCACCTTTGACTGGTCACGTGATCTGTATTTTACTGGCTAAAAATCATGTGAACGCATGTCATATGCCCGAATTATAAATTTACAGAAAATAATTAATCAAATCAATTTTGATGAAGCCCTAACAGACAAGTGCTCGAGCATTGGTTCGACCCTGTAAAAAATTTTATCCGCAATTTCTGTGAATATGATACATTTATGGATAAATAACTAAAATCTAAGCAACTTGGATAATTTCCATGTTTCAAGGTTATAAATTCCGTTATTCCGTGAATATGATACATTACGGAAATATGGAATAAAAATACGAAATAAATTTTATTATAGGGAGAACCAATAATGATTGAACAGATTAAATTCACTAATTAGAATTTTATTCAAATGAATTTATTTAACTTTTATTGAAAAAAAAAAGAAAATATTTCTTTTATGTCCTAAAATTATTGTATTTTTTTAAAAATTATTCTTTCTTTATATTTTTCTATTAAATATTATTTTATACATATATATACATTTTTCCATACATTGCATTCAATATGATTGTAATATTATAAGATGTCTACCTTTTTAATTACCAAAAAAGAGTTTATGGAATATTTCAGATCAATTATCTCACTTTAAAAGACGAATAATAAAAATAATTTCTTGTTATATAGTAAATGTAGTACCATTAATTAAAGTTAAACTGGAAACCCAGGCCCCTGATCGTTGCCGGACATTATTTACGTCAAAGTGCGCTAGTTTTAGTAGGGACCTGCTGATTTTTCGGCAGGTCCCCGCTGCAAGTGATTGTTACGCAACTGATCAGCAACAATCTTATCAAATATTTGGAAAAAAAAATGAATTTAGTAATTAAAATTAAATTTAATAAAAAATTTAGAAGACTTTTGGATGATATTGGGTCATAAGATAATATTCTAATTTATTACAATATTTTAAATAAATGCACAATTTTTTTAATGTAAAATAGCTTGAATAATAGGTTAATAGATTATTTCATTTGAACTGATTCTAACCCTAAGTAAATACTTTGAATTTACGATATTTCATAAAATGAAGTTTGAATTTTAATTATTTGTTATTGGATAAATTATCATCAAACTGTGAATAGAGATGATACTAATTTCATAAAACTCGTCGTTAATTTTGTTTGCAATTCATCCTTATTTAATTTGTCTAATTCAATCCACAATTCATCCAAAAATTGTCTAGGTTTTGTCCAGATTTCGTACCCAGAATTTACTCTCATTTTTAATAAATGTTGTTGTTTTAGTCACATTATTTACAAGAAAATAAAGTATTGTTATTTACTTTCTATCAAAAATAAAAATACAATCCCTGTAAAAAACCGTGCATTTTTCAAGCCTTAATAAATCATGAAAATGTTCATCTCTCTAACACGGATATCCGTGAATGTATCATTTTCACGGAATTTTTACGAAAGTAACAGAGAAAAATAATGGAAATACTCGAATAAAAATTTTTTATAGGGAATAAATTATTGTTAAAAAATTCAATTATTTAATAATAAAGAAGTAATTGTTGCAATTTTTCTTTGTGATAGATTTGTGGTAGATTTTGATGATCGACTATGTAGATTTGTGGCGTAGTATTCTCATGGTACTTATGTAGTAGGTATAATTATGGTGAATTTGTGGTGGATTTGTGGTATTTTTGTGGTGGAGAAATGGTGAACCCATAATGGATTTATGGTATTTTCGTGGTGAATTTGTGGTGAACTAGTAAAAAAAAATTATTAGTCATTTGATTTGCGTACAGTACTTTTAATTTTTTTTTTTTTTTTACGTTGTTTTTTAAGAAAATAAGAAAATTATTTTCTTTTTAACGGATTTTTTTCGGGTTATACCCCTTATAAAATTTTTTTTTTTACATTTAAAGTTTTTTATTTTTTTAAAAATATTTTTTTTTTTTTTTTTTTTTTTTTTTTTTTTTTTTTTTTTTTTTTTTTTTTTTTATTTTTTTTTTTTTTTTTTTTTTTTTTTTTTTT
>JADRCO010002437.1:0-13678 GCA_021464525.1 Rhizophagus sp. LPA8_4_AMF
AAAAAAACGTTTTTTCGCAACGTTTTTTAACTCTATTAATAAAAAACGTTGCGAAACATTTTTATTCATTAATTTAACGAAAAAAAAAACGTTTTTCGCAACATTTTTTAACTGTATAATAAAAACCGTTGTGAAAAACGTTTTTATTTAATCATTTTTATTGTAAAAATATTAAAATCCGAAATAATACTGCGGATTTTATTCAACCCGGGTTAACCCGAGTCGAGTCGAGTATTAATTCAAACTCGGAATCGACTCGAATCGGGATCGACTCGTGACTCGAATCGTTGTCACGTGATGGAAGGATTTTCGAATCGAACTCGACTCGACTCGACTCGACTCACAAATTGACCCGAGTTGACTCGACTCGTTTGGAGCACTAATTTTATCAGGTTATATTTTCAATTATCATAAAATTTTAAAAAGTAGTTAGCTTTTCAAAATCATCAATTTTATTTGATAAGTCTAGATGTTATGCACCATACTTAAAAAATTAAGTATTTAATAAATATTATTATTTAAGTATTTATTTTTTTTATTTAGTATTTAATAAATGTAAAGTTTTAATATTTATTAAATACTACCATTTAGTAAATACAAGACTCTATTTGATTTAATTTTGTGATGTAGTTAATTCCATCTATCTGCAGCTAATATTGTAAAATTTTATATTTTTGTTCCATTTATTTTGTTTTATTTTTATGTAATTACAATACGAATTGCTAATAAAAATTAAAAATATAAAATTATTTATATATCAAATAAAAAAAAAGGTAATACCTTTAAACCTATTAGATAGGTTTGAGTAAGGTTGATTTTGTTACTATATAGTAAGATTCAAATATTATATAGAAATCAGTTGGTTAGTATTCAATAATCAATTCTATCTACTGCAGCTAATTTGTATTTTTATTCCAATTTATTTTTCTTTTTTATATATATTTACAATATTAATTATTAATAAAAATTAAAAATTAAAATCATCTATATATCAAATATTAATAGTTAATTATATAACTACATCATTATATAGAAGGTTGTGACTATAAGGGAGGTGACTGTAAAGAAAGTAGGCTGTATTTAAAGCTAAATATTTTTATTACTAATGTATTTATTATAATATATTTTGCATTAAAAGAATCCAAGATTTATGAATTAATAGGAATTTTTCTCTTTAATTATAAAAATCTCCATTTTGAATTACATTAAGGTCTATAGTAAATAATGTTATTTAAATATTTTTTTATATATCTTTTATTATAAATTAAGATATATATTAAAAAACTATAAATGCATTTTAAGTTTATAGCGCCACTTTATTTAATTGTAAAAGCCACGGTTATATGTGGCTTTGTATTTATCCACCTATATTACTTAAATTATTAATTATAATTCTGGTCAAATGGTTATCATCGGCAACCAAATTTTAAAATAATGATTCTTAAACTAGATCATTGAGCCGACGACTCAACGTGCGCCCTAGGTAGTTGGTTTGGCCAAAAATCCCTCAAATTACTTTCCAAAAAAACTGGGACGTAAGGTACGATAAATACGTTTTTTTGACTTATATTTCATTTTCTGTTGTGATTGCTTAGTTGTTTGAGCTTCAAAGTAGAGTTGAAAAGTCTTAAGTTATTTAAAACCAAGTTACGGATTTATAGCTTACAAAATTTCTTTGCGATTTCTCATCTTTTCTGCTCGTACCAATTTTTTTTCTTTTTTTATTCCTTGTTTTCCCTGATTACGGTCCAGTTTGTGATTTTGTTTAATGTTTTATTGAATAGTTTAATTTTTTTTTTTATTCTATGCCATTGTAATTTTCTTTGTAGTAGCATCCATAATTTTGGAGATTCGAAATAATTACTACTGAAGCGATTGTTGCATCGTTAGAGACTGTTCTAATAAAATAAAAAAAAAACAAAAAGATGTCTACAAATTATATCAAAGTTTTCTGACAATGACTTTTTTTTAATTGTATTTATACAATCTACAGAAACGCGAATTTTCTTTCAATTTACCAATTGAACATTATATTCACTACGTACAACGAAAAAAAAAATAAAAAAATTTTCAAAAAAAATTGAATTTGTCGTAACTACTGTGATATTTTATGTTTATGCCTATAATCATGGCTACAGTTATGAACTACAAGGATGAAGATATTGAAAGGTTCGAAGAGAATAATTCACAAAATAATGGCGAATTACTAAAGGAAAAACAGGTAAAAGATTTGATTTATTTAATTAATTTTGAATTCGAAATTTTGAATTGGTTTTTTTATTTTATAGAATAATGCGAATGCATACGAAACATTGCATAAATCTTCAAAAAAGGAAACAAGTCCTAATTCACAAAATATATCTGAATTAGTAGTGAAGGAAGAAAAATCTGAACTCTGTGTTAAAAATTTATCATCTATTAATATTAATACTCAAGACAACATTAATGGTATGACGCTTGAATCTAATAATAATCGTGAAGACATTGCGAAGACGGAATTGTCAAATTGTCAACCTACTGGACAATTAGTTCATCCACCGGGACAGACAACTGAATCTTCAAATGGATTTAGAAAAAATCTAATAGAAAAAAAAGATTCGAATTTGAACTATAATGGATATCAAAATAGTAGTAGTGTAATTAATTCTTCAAGTAATTTACAAAATAATGTTTTTGGAACAGGAATTTCAAATGGACAACACAATAATAATTCAATTTCGTCACAGAATCAGACAATACCGCTCTGTGAACAAGAAGGGCAGGTCAAAATGATGAAATTAGCTGGTCTAACGGTTATTATGCATAGAAAGAAAGGCGAAATAATATATAGGTTAGCTGACAATATGTCAGTTAGTTCTTTATCTGATGCACAAAGAGAAGCACTGCTTAAAGAAATAAAAACTTTGCACGATTCAAATGCAATTGTTACTCAATCTATGTCACAGCACACACAAGATCAAGGAATTTCTACGACTTCTTCGCAGTCAACGATAAATGCAACAACATCACGGCTACCGACATCTACGTCTCTTCCAGAACATCCGTCCGTAACTAGTCATAACACTTCAAAAGTACAACCTTCATTGGCATCAGCATCGCAGTTAACACGATCTTCATCCTTTCCAATATCGACGCCTACGTCGTCAGACAAATCAATAAATAGCACAGCAGCATTAAATACACAGACAGCATCTAAGCAATTGTATATACCATTAACATCACGACCTCCTTTAGTTGTTGCAGAAACACATTCTGCTGTATCAGACAGATCTCAATCTACAACTCCTTCTAATATGACTTCACAGACATTATATCCTTCTTCTCCATTAGAGGATTCATTTTACTCCGACGGATCTTCAAGATCCACGAGGAGGTACACTAAGACAGGAAGATACGCCAAAAAACGAAGCACGGATGAAATAGATTCTCAATATACACAAGAATATCCAACACAATATCAACATATACCGATAAATACAACAGTACCCATGAATAATCAGATGAGTGCTCAAACAACCCAATTTATTCAATCTCCTCAACCTGTCCAATCCACTTATTATACAAGTACGACACCAACTACTCGTCCAATAGTTCAGTATTATTCTGCACCGACACCACTGCATCGCCCATCGACATCACATGGATTTAAAAGATCATTTCAGTCAACAGGACTTCAAAGAACAGCGGAAGAAATTAATCATAATTTAGATATCGTACAAAGGTAAGATGACCATCTTATGGGATATTATTAGAATTGGAAAAAAAAAATTCTCTAGGTATTAATTATATACTTTTTATCATAGATTCGAAGCAGCAACAAAGGCTGATCAAATGGCAGTATTACAACCTGACTATAAAACTCCATTTCGATCCCTTAAAGATGCAGTCGCAAGGCTTTTACCGTATCATATTTTTGAATATCCTGAAGAAGATATGAAAGGCAATAATCAAACTTCAGATTTAGATGGTGTGTACTTTACATTGGTTAAAGAAAAATGTATAGTCCTTATTAAATATTGTTTTATTGTTATTTTATAGCTACTAAAAATGCATTTAGACTTTACAAAAGGCGGAAAATGATTTTTGACAAGTACAATGATCTTTTAAAAAAAGAAGCAGAGGTAAATATTCCATAGATGTGTTTTATAATATTAATGGATGGTAAATTTAAATAATTTTCATTTCAGAAATCATGTTCGACTGCATATACAAACTTATGTGAGAGAATAATTGTTGATGATGTTAAGACAGAAATTATGACACTGAAAGAAAATTGTCGTCAATTAAGTGAACAAATAAAATCAAGGTCACAATTATCAGTGTTAAAGCAGCACCAACAACAGTTGCAGTTGCAACAATTACAGCCGCAACCACCTTCAACACAGCAACCGAAACAACCAGAATTACCGCAACGACAAAGCTAATAAATATCATAAATATCATAATGTATATACTTTGTAAAGTACGTCATATTGGATAGTAAATTCTCTTAATCAATAATTTGCCTGATAATTAAAACGTATAAAACGTATAGTACGGCTTATATGTCGTAATTGTTTATATACCAGATTAAACCTAAAACTATTTGATTCTAATCTTTCTAAGCAAATCAAGATAGTATTAGTGGAAAGATCGCATTTTTCATTGTAAATAATCACATTATTACATCATTTTGTATTTTGCATGAAATGATAAATTTATTTTTTTTTGGGATTTACATAATCGAAAGTTACTTTTTAAGCTATTGCCACGTAAGGGAAATATTGGCGTTTCTGATTTTTTGAACTAAACTAACTAGACTTGTAAAGTTAGTATATTTTATATAAAAAAGGGGTGACACAAAGAGAGGGCGCGACACAGTATAAAGCTGTAGGTACTTTGAACTATGTAGTCCGTCATGTCATATTTCCGACGTTCGAAGACAAAAAAAAGATCTTTTAAAAGCTCTAATTTTCGTTGTGATTCAACGGATTCTTTTAGTTCTACTGGTTCTCCTGTGATGGCTTCAGTTCCAGCTTCGGCTTCGGACTTTTTGGGTTGGAAAGGTGGTTTAGATACCGATGAGGTAAAACTTGATCGAGTTTTTGGTGGATATGGTTCTGGAATCACTAACTTTGGTGAAAAACTAAGTGTAAGTTTACCAAAATATATCGAAGGGGCTATCGAGGTGGGAAAGATAATCAATCATGCAGTTATTGCAGTTTTAACTGGTAACATTGCATTTCTTGTCGAGGATATTGTTACTTATGCTGGAGCTGCTAGACATTGCAAAGCTGAGTGTAAAAGACTTAGTGAACAATTTAAAATAGCTCGTGATTCGGCAAAAGAATTATTGGACAAGTTAGCAGAGAACCCAAAAGAAATAGAAGATAAAAGTTTTGGTTCTGCTTTAAAAGCTTTTGCTATCGTACTAGAAGATGGTAGAGCTGTAGTTAAACAACATGCAGAAGCAAAATATGGATTAAAAATCTTTTATGCAAAGAAATTTGCGGCAGAGTTTCAAGATATAGAAGAAAGGTTAGATCAAGCATGTAATCGACTTAATTTTGCAATCAATATTCGACATTTTGTCAATTCACAAGAATTGGAAGAAACACATAAAACGTGGCATGAAGAAGATAAGATCGCTTTTGCTCAAATAAATAATATGGTCAAAGAAACTCTAGAAGAAATTCGCGGTTATAAACATTCAAAAAATGCACCATCACTTTTAGGTACTAGAATAAATTCAAATGAATTATCTGATCTTGAACGATATAAAACGGATAGATTATTTACTGCAATTTATCATACTGTAAATGAATTTACTCGAAAACCAAAAGATTTTAAAGTAGTTATTAAAGTGACGTTGGCAAGAGAATCAGTTAGCGATGAAGTTTCAAAATTCGCATTGGAAGTAGCTTATTTACAAAAATTAGCTCCCTCACCAAATATTATAGATCTAATCGGAGTTACCACACTTAGAGGGAATATGGCCTTGGTTTTAAATTATTGCGAACATGAAGACTTACAAGCTTTTATCGCTTCTGGTAATTTGAAAGGTGATTGGGGAAAGAAACGAAGTATAGCTTTGGGTATAGCTCAGGGTATGTTTATTAAAACAATTTATTATAAATATTTTATAACACTAAAATATTAGTTAACGTTAATGTTATTTTGTTAAAATAAATGTGTTAATTTAGGTATGGCATTTCTTCATAAAGCTGGAATATTGCATAAATATATAAATAGTGCTAATATTCTTCTGGATAAATATTTTCGGGCTAAAATAACTAACTTCCGAAAATCTCGTTGGTCTAATGGAGGAAGTCTGAGATTAATTGATTCTTTTGAAGAACAAATTCGTTGGACAGCTCCAGAAAGGCTTGGAGATGATGTAGCAACTTTTACAGAAGAATGTGATATATATTCTTTTGGAGTCGTATTTTACGAAATTGTATCCGAAAGATTTCCTTGGCAAGGATTTCAATTGGATCATGTATATCATTTAAGAAAAGTTGAGGGAAAAGAATTAAAATTACCGCACAACGTGCCACCATCAATTTCTAGCATTTTTACAAATTGTACGTGTTTAGTTCCAAAACGCAGATTTAAAACTACGGAAATCATTGATCATCTTGAGGTAATCCGGCCCGAATGTTTGGAAAATACATCTTATGCTCAAGGTGAAGATGAAGATGGTATTGATTTAGGACTTGATGAACTAATAAAACAAGAAGAAAAAAGATATTTATATGTCAGATCTACACGTAATCTCGAGGTACCTTCCGATTTTTCTGAAGAAGAAGAAATTGAACCTACATTAGATGAAATATTAGAAAAAGCGGATAATTATCATCTACTTCGTGATTATGCCAAAGCAAGAGAAGAATACATAAAAGTTATGGATGACTTTCCACATGCTTTATTCAGATTAGGAGAATATTACTTTTTTGGTAAGGGAGTTGATAAAGATATTCCAAAATCAATCGAATATCTTGAAAAAGCAGTAGAAGGTGGAGACGGAGATGCTATGGATATGATAGGATATCTTTATTTAACAGGGCAAGGATTTACTAGGGATAGAATTAAAGCTGTAAAATATTTTAAGAAAGCAGTCGATAAAAACATTCCTCATGGAATGTATCATTTAGGGGTTTGTTATCATAAACCTTATGGAGGATTGAAAAGAGATGTGGAAGAATCTAAAAGATTAATTTTGAGAGCGGCAAGTATGGGAATTGATGAAGCTCAAAAGTATGCTCATCAACAACATTGGGATACGTGAGTGCATAACTATTTATATTATTACATATTCATGAGTGTTAGGGTTAGAGCTACTGCTATAGGCAAAAATTTCCTATTGTATAAATTATTTCACTGTAAATTTTTTTATAATAGTAAAAAGTTTATAATATTTATATATATATTTTTTTATTGTTAGTTTTTGTTAATATTAATATTTATTGATTGGTGGCCAATTAAATTGCATAACAAATCCATGTAAATTTTCATTAAATAAGGAACGTACCCTCCTTTAGTTTTTAATAAAATGAAAATATATAGTCTAGGCCAGAATTAAAAATTTTGGCCCAAAATTGTAAAACGAAATTATACAAGTTTATGATCTGGTTACCTCCCCGGATTGTATCTCGAAAAGTATGTGATTGTCAATTTATGATATAGTAATTTTACCTGAACAAAAAAAAAATCCAAGATAAATAAATAGCTTACTTCTACATTATGTTTCGTTCTCTAGTTCGTATCAATCAACATCAAATTCTTAATAGAACTGTTAATTTCAGTAAAAGAGGTGTTTCTTCTACCCCAGCAATTACTGAAGTTGTCGGTAAATGGAATACATTATCACCTGAAGAACAGAGTGACCTTACAAAAAAAATCGAAGACTTACAAAAACAAGATTGGCAAAGACTTTCTCTTGAAGAAAAGAAAGCGGGTATTTCATGAAAATTTTTTTTTAAAAAAAATATGCACATAAGCATTCATTTAAAAAAAAAAAAGAAAGCATATTAAAGGAAATACGAAAAATTATAATTTATATAAATTTTTTAACTAGTAAATATTTATTTTTTAATTAATTAAGCCTATTATATTTCTTTTGGGAATTATGGACCAAGAGAATTTTATGAGTCACACCATACTGGTAAAGTGATTGCAGGAGTTACTGGATTACTTATCGGTAGTAGTGGATTTTTTTATTTGACAAAGAAAGCTGGTAAAATATCTATTTTTCAAACTGTGTTCAATTTAAATTTTTTTTTTATATGAATGGCTCCTAAAAAAATCGTAATTCTTTTAAAAAAAGTAACTGAACATCCAAGAACTCTTAATAAAGAATGGGAAGAAGCTACTAATGAAAGAATGCGCCAACAAAAGGCTAATCCTATAACTGGTATTTCATCCGAAGGATATAAAGGTAATTCGTTGCTAATGTTGTCTTTTGAAATATATATTCAATATATTAACAAAAATATACGTTATTAAATATAGGCAAAGGATATGTTGTTTCCGATTAAAAAAAAAGTTTGTATCACTTGAACCCGCTCAAAAAAAAGAAAATGAAAAAAAAACTTATTATTTTTTATATAAAAAAAGAAAATCTTTTTAGTAATTGTAGTATATAAATGCTTGTATAAGCTTTTTTAATGTTAAAAATAAAATTAAATTTAAATAAATTTTTTTTTTTTTAGGCAAATAAACAAATATACATTACATATATTTAATTTTAAACGGTACTAACGATACTAAGATACAAACGTAAAGACTTTATATGGAATTTGTATAATGTAATATTAAAAAATAAGAGAATTACAAGTTACAATATGATTTCTTTTTTAATGTTCTCTATACAAATAAAGGCTTATTATTGAAAGTAGCATGTTTTTTAAAATGAAGGATATGGAAAGGAATACAAATGATAAATGAGGTTGAATAAGGATAAATTATTACGGTATGATGAATTTTGAAGGAAAGTTTTATATAAATGTATAAAAAATTTTTTTATCTGATATAGTACAAGAAATCCAGTAATAAAAAAATGATTAAAGGTTTAAAGGTCTATATAATAAAGATTTTTTAGAAACTCCAAATTAATAAAGCAAAAAAAAAAAAAAATTTCTTTAAAAATCAAATATAATATTACAAAATGTGATAAAAGTGAGTATTCATCTCTAAACGTAAATAGGTAAAAAGATTGTTTAAAGTTATTACCTTCAATTAACAATCATAAATAACAGTACTTATACAAGCTAATCAAGCTAATCGTCGATTGAAAACCGTTTTCGCTGTCCTTGACCACCGCAAGCTTCCAAATTGACAGCATCTTCATGATCTCTTTTTTGAACTAATAAAATTTTAACAATATCAGATAATGTTATTTTTATTAACTTGATGACATGTTAGAATAAAATCATACTGAATACTTACAATGATTCTTCAAACCACGATCTAGATAAACAAAAATAGTTAATAAATATTTACTAATAAAAAATAAGTCAATCATCATAAATTCATACCAAAATTTCGCGTTGCTAAATAGGCAATCACCATTGACATTATAGTTATTAAGATACCTAGGATATCCTTTAAAGCCGATAAAAAAACAGTTAGTAAAGAAATATATTCTATGAAAAATTATGATCCTTTTCTTCGATCAGTTATATAATAATTACCAATAATGTTAACAAGTATTCATCTCTGTTAATGATAAACTTAGCTAAAATATAAATAAAATTCACTATAGTAGCTACAGAAGCCACTGCAAAAATAAACATGGCTACTTGATTTTCTCTTCGAACCTAATACAAAAAAAAATATATATATATAATAAATTCCAAATTTTTTTTTTCATGAAATTTTTGCTATTATTACATACCCCCCATAATGCTAACCCGACTATTGGGATAACACTTGCAACCATAATACTTTGGATGATTATAGTTGTGGTTTGATCTTCTTCCGCATCACTGAACAAGAAAACTAAGTTAAGAATTTGAAACCCCATCAAGAGAAGTAGATCTAACTTTAGTAGCAAAAGGAACACTATAATAAAATAAAAATATAAGCATATATGCACATATTTATTGATGATAACATATTAAAATTACAAATTATATTTAGTTCACCTAGATATGTTCGATACATTCCTATTTAAGTATGTATTTTTTTTTTAAAGGAAAAAAAAAAAGTTACCAACTTTATTCATTTTAAAATTAAGTAAAAAAATATTTCCTTACTTTGCATCTGTATATTTGCACCTATTTCTTTGTAAATATTCCAGCCAAATTGCTTATATAATTTGTATCCAAAAACTATCGAAGCGGAAGTAAAACCTATCATAAATACAAGTTGAAGTGCTTCCCATGGAATAACATCTCTAGTTAAAGATATTTCCTTAAGATCCAATTCAATTTGTAAATTAACTCGAGTAATCCACTTATTACTTTGGTAAATTTGTACTCCCGCAAAAAATATTAAGCATACATTTATGATTGCAATTGATATTACTTCAATAGTATTCTAATAGAATGTTAAGTAAATTGAATTAATTATGATAAATTAAGTACAGACTTTAAATATGTTAATTACTTACTTGAAAGAATACCTAAATAAATAAATTAAATTATTGATAAATATTAGCGGATAATCAATTAAGGTCGATTTATCAACGAAAATTCTAAGATACGTACCGAAGAAAAACATAAAGCTGTTAGGAAGGCTTCAAACACCATAAACCATATATTCCCATGTATAATCGACTGGAATTGTTTACTATATTGAGTATACGTATATTTTTTATACACAATCGTTTCAAAGTTCATTTTATCGTCATCACTTGTATACGTCATCAATGTTTCATAACTGGTTTCATTTTTTTGTAATATTATAGCTTCTATTGCTATTGCTATTATCATTTGCAACACCGCGAAACTTATATATGAAATGGTCCATCGTGATTCAGTTATACGGGCCCACTACAAAAAAATTAATTCACTACGATTAAACTAACAATTATAAATTATAATTAAACTTTAACAGAATAAGTATTTAAATCCCAAGTACCAATTTATTGTCAAACCTCATGATATTAAAAAATATAAATTAATAATAAAAAATAGAGAAGGAAAAAAATTATTACGATTTTGAATTGTAGAGTACAAAAATAAAATTCCTCCCAGAGGGACTTTATATTTGTATGGAAAACTAAGATGGGGAAGCAAATGGGGGTTAAGAGTATAAAAAAAAAATTTTTTTTTGTTTTAAATAGATTTAAATAGATATTTTGACATTGAAACAAGAATCGGGGGGTCCAAAATTTAACACGCGCATCTTATATTATATATAGAATAAAATGTTTAATTTGTTCAAAGTGAATATTCTGAAACTAAATTTAGAATATATTATCTTCAAAGTAATGAACAGAGTATTAATCCAATAAGGAGATAACGCCAAAACCTAGTAAATGAAATTCGTTACTAGTTGTAGAAAAATCATTTTTTTTTATGATGAAATAAATCATCATTCCTTTAAACAAATGCGTTTTTTTGAATAATCGATTTTCCTAAATTTGTAATGTTCTATTTTCAAGGTTTTGGGTTCTTCGTTCATTTCTTACATGTGTGATAATAGTTAGCTTGCCATACGCGCATAATGAGACGAAAAAAGACTAAAAAACCCTTCTAGAACGACAAAAATGGGAATGCATACATAAAAAGTTTGGTTAAAATATTATACTGCACGAATGTAGATCATATTGCCGCTAAATTTTTTTTCAAAGGAAAATATTAATTATGTACTTTGTTTCTCAAAAGGCGCTGTTGTATTTTTGCACATGCGAATTTTTAGAATTTGATCATTTAGGAAAATGGTCCCTATGAATTATAAATTTGGTAATATTAGATTTCCTAATTTGAACTAAATCAGTAATTTAAATGTAGTTTAAATGTAATTACTTCGGAACGGATATTAAATTTTATTATTTTCTTTGTAATTTAATTTTAATTTTTATTATTTAATACTATTCTATTCAATAATTCAATATTATTTGTATAATGATATTCAATTTGATCTTTAGAATATCGATACTTTTCTAATAATTCTTTATCCATAAATCCGGAAGCAATATCTCTCAATTCAACAAATTTATGCCATTGTTCTTTTATTTCTTCTGATTTCGTATCCGACGTATTCTCATCCGTAATCATGCGATTATCCTGTTGGTGATAATTATGATCTTTTGTACCATAAATTTCTTGTATTTTTCTTTCGAGATTCTCATCCCCTTCCGGAAAGGGATTTTTTAGTTCAGGAAATAATTGTGAAGAATTGAGAGGTCCTTCTATATCAAAAGTGATAACAGCTCTTAAACCGATCCAAGGTCCATATTCTTTATGAATATTTAAATAGCAGACTCTGTTATAATAAGCGAATGATGCATTTTCTGCCAAGATTTGAAAAGCGGCGAATTTTTTTTTATCTAAATCAAATGTATACCTAATATCGTAATTTAAATTTGCTAAATTTTTTAATAAAATTATTTCTTTAATAACTTTTGTTATACTTATTCTTGTATAATAATCTAAAGGATTTTGTTTTTTATATTCTTCGTTATCACTGTCTTCGGAATAAGTCGTTGAACTTGCGTAGTGATTACTTGAAGGAGGAATTTCATATGTGTAATTTGTAAAAATTTCGGTCGAATAATATTTTAAAAATTCTGTCCAAAGATGTTTGGTGTTTCCTACTAGAATTGACAACGTTGAATTCGTTTGTGAAAATGTTGGTAAAGGAGAGTAAGCTGATAACTTTTCATTATACCTATAAAAAGAGAACAAGAATAATTAATAAATAATTAATATTATTTAAATTTTTTAATACATTGTATCTTAATTGACCTTTGTGCTGGAAATGCTTTCACCAAATCAAATCCTAATGTATATAATCTAGCTGAAATTAATTTCGTAATTTCTTCCCAATAAATTGAAGGGAGCATTTTTTTTTTAAAAAAAAATTACGTAAGTCTATATATAATCAAAACCAACCTCCTTTATTAGTAATGATCGTTATTACTCAAAGTTAACTAAGGTTGATGAGAAATTAAGAATGATGACATAACTGATAATTTATAAGAAAGCGCGAAAAAGTAATCTATCATATGCTCGATATATCGATATGCTCGTTTGCATTAACTTGAATAATCTTGATTTTTTTTTTATGTAAATATGTAATAAAAAACTTTTATATAATTAGTGCTGATGGAATTTTTTCTCTCGACCACGCTTTTTCGCTTTTTTTGCCTTTCAGACGCGTGTCTTTTATTTTTTTTAAATATATGAATATTTTTTTTAAAGAGTTAATATTTTATTACAAGGGTAGCAAATATGGATACAAGTGATTCTTCTATTAGCTCTTCTACTACCGAAATTGTCAATCCTTCTGACGGTATACAATCAAAGTTAACTGTTGCTACACGTTCAAAACGCGGACGAAAACAAAAAATTCTCACCGAACAAAGCATGAGAACAACTGACCAAATTCAAGAAATAGCTACTCAAGATACAACTACTCAAAAAACAACAACCATGGTTATTGAGCAATTGCCTCCAGTTGCGGCTATGACTAGTACGAGTTCTACACAACAAATTCCTCGTCCAAAACGTGGACGAAAACCAAAGAATTC